>PVKU01014031.1:0-25205 GCA_004027475.1 Anoura caudifer
CGGGGAAAAAAAAACCAGAGGCTTTCAATAGACAGCTGAATAGAGAGGAGTTGAGTTTGTGATAAAATGTTTTTGATAAACTACTGAGCCGGTAAGTTGTTGAGGAAAACGCGGTGCCCTCCGCGAGCTCTGTCGGTAAGAACAGGGGTGCCGCTTACCAGCCTTCAGGCAAACGCCACCGCAGTGCGACAGAAGGAAGATGAGAAACCGGACACAATTCGGTAACATACTAGTTGGTGTGTTTTGAAATGGCCAAGCAGGAAGTAGAAACATTAGATCTGATGACGAACGGTTCCGATATACTGTTTTCCAGATCCCGACACCGACGACATCTTTAACCCAAGAGGCATCACGAGAAAGGTGAGTGACTACGAGCTGGGTTACAAGGGGTGAGCGTTCTGCACCTTCACTTCCGGGGTCGCGCAAGTTTACGAATTAGACAAGCGATCCTGGTAGAAACCACACCTAAAAATAACTTGCCAGTCGTTATTTCAAAGCATTAATTTTTTCCAAATTTTGACTCCCATAAAATGTGAAGATGGGAGAAACTGATCCAGTGCTTGTTTTGGATAAATTATTACCAAAGGTAAGTCCCTGCCCTTAGGTTGTTACCGCTTGCCTTCTCACTCGCCACCTCTGCCTGTGGTCATGGACCCGCCGCTCCGGGGAGAGGCTGAGCCTCCGGCCCACCCCCAGCGCCCCAGGAATCCCAACCGGCGGCTTACCAGGGTGCCCGGGGGCTGTTTCAAACCGCGGTTTGGACAGCACGGCGTGTAACATCCAACAGGAAGGACGGGCTGAGAACCTGGAGGTGGAGCATGCGCAGGAGCAAGCAGAACAGGAAGTTACTTTGGGTGACGTGAGGAGACTGACGCAGGGAATGATGGATGCTATTGGATGGTCAGAAATGAGGCACAATTGGTGGAGGACTCTGAATGCTGAGAGAAAAGCCTGTATTTGATTATTCCCCCCAGCCCCGCCCCACACCAAATTCTAACTTGGGTTTTTCTGGGTACACCAGTCCCATGGCCCAGGCTACGGCAGGAGCCCTGTTCCAGCCCCCCTGTCCTGGCCATTCTCCGTGCGCAAGAGCACGTGGAAGCCCCAGGAAATCATATTAGCTTATTTAACCTGAAACCAAACATTTCCCAGACATTTTGATTAGAAGCATCTTTTTTCGGTGTAGTACCCATAATATCCTTGTAGAAATATACTCTGGAAGCACGGTGTGCTGGAGATGGAATACATGGCCCGAGGTCCCCGGGGGTGGGGGTTGGGGGGGAACTACCCCATCCGGGATGCTGCGGCTTCTGCAGGTGACTAATCAGCAGTTATCATTCAGGTGTTTATAGTCTTCTCAGTAGAGGGGTTGTGGTTAAAGACTCTAAAATCATACAAGTGGTTAATATTTGCTCATAAAATTCTAGGATTTAAAAACAAAACCAAACCAAGGCTCCAGGAAGTGAACTTCAAGACAAATAAAAGACCTGTTTTATGGAGAAGATAACAAATGTCCAGAACTTGTTACTGACAGATTATTTAAATAGAAGTAGGTTGGTGAGCATCTAGGAAAATTCGGGGCGACCCCAGGGCTGAAGAGACGGGGCGGACCACCGGGTGGGCGCGGGCGCCCTTAGAGCCCACGCCCTGGGCGCCCAGCGCCATCGGATCCCAGAGAACGGAGGGAAGGACTGACGCCTTGACTCCAGCGCCTCCTCCCTGTAGGACTCCGCCTCCGCTGATAACCCATCTGTTTCCGTGTTTGGCTTTGGTTTTAGGCGTTCTCTGGACAGGGGCCGAACGTTCTACTGAATCACCTTTGGGCCAGACTCAGGAAGGACAACAAACGTGGGCAGCCCTCTGAATGCTTCTGGAAATACTGTGTCTGAAGTAAAACGGACATCCGCGAGTCAGCTCGGACACCACCATCTCAGAAAACCAGAGACAGAAAAGCTTTTTTTCAAAACAGCATACAAAAAATGCTTGGCAAACTATACCCTGCTCATTATTATTTGGAGAATAAATCCTCTATGTTTTGAAAATATCATTAGTGGTTATTTTACTTATAAGCATATCCTCAAACATGTAATTCTTCCTTGTATCAATTTATTTTTATTCTCTGAAAATTTAAAAGTAACAGAAACAAATGCTAAGAAAAAGTCAAATTTAGTTAAATAGTTAAACTGTAAATCATTTATTTATTTACTTTTAAATTGATTTAAAAAATCTTATTTTTAGAGAGGGGAAGGGAGGGAGAAAGAGAGGGAGGAAAACATCAACGTGTGGTTGCATCTCACATGTCCCCTACTGGGGAGCTGACCTGGCCTGCAGCCCAGGCATGTGCCCTAGACTGAGAATCAAACCAGCAACCCTTTGGTTTGCTGGCTGGCCCTCAATCCACCGAGCCATGCCAGACAGGGCCAAATCATTTAAATAAGCTACATTATCTTAGCCCTTAAAAATGACAACGTAAGTTATTACCCTAAAAAAAAAAATCAGTAACTTGGAAAAACCACTCCAGTGAAGGATGCCTGAGGGCTGGGGGACAGTCTGAATACTCCTTAGTGTCTGATGAGGGTGCTTCCCAGGCTCCGACCCCCTTCCTTGGCTAACCCAAGTGCTGAACATGTGGAAACGCGAGTCTCTTAACACCAGACCTTGTTTGATCTCAGCTCCTGTGAGCTCACGGATCAGCTCACTTCTACAAGTACCTTCACAAGCTGCTTCTTACAGACAGCAGGAAGCTGAGGTGGGATTTAAGATCGTGCAGTGGAAGGAACAGCCTGGTGTCCGTATGCACAACTTTCTTGTATTCTTGTATTATTTTTAGTTGCTGTACTATTGTCTTATTTCATGTCCTTCCTTGCGATTGGTCTTTTGCCGCACGAACACTGTAAACCCACTTCTGCCCACCTCTGTACGTAGAGAACATGCAGCGTGAGCGGGGCGCTGCCAGCACAGAACTGGATTAAAATGTAAGCGTCCCCCCCCTCCCCCGCACTCACAGCACCGCCACTTTGGAGGGATCCAGGGTCGGATCTTCTCCAACCCGCCACGCAAATCGGCACTGGCCTTGTCAACAAACGTCGAAAGTCTCCTTCCGAGCATAGGTGTGATAACTCTTCACTGTCCTTACTGAAGATACCAAGAACCAACCTGCAGAAAGAGATGCCTGAAGCTCAGAAAGCGGACGGGTCGCCTCGGGAACACGCTCCCATTACCTGGCGTCTCTCCCTGGTGCAACGGAGCCTTGGAGCCACAGGACTGTCTCACGTTGTGACACCAGGAGCCAAAGGTGGCACCCCACATTCCATCGCACACAACCCTAAAACCGCTCCTCGTTTTGCTGACATGGCGCTGTTTTTCCGACGGGTGGGGCTCTGGAGTCCGATTGCTCGGTTCCGATTCCCGCTCCCAACGCACTCAGCTGGAGAGTCCTTGACCAAGTTCTCCGACTCCCTCCGCCAGGCACCCTTCTCTGTAAAATGAGCCCAGCTTCCGGGGGGACGGTGAGCACCCCATGAGACAGTTCCCGGGGAGCACCGAGAACAGCTCCTGTGAGAGGGGTGCACCCTCCACAAACCCCGGGCTACCTTTTTCTTCTCGGCATTGCTGTCGTTCTGTTACAGAAAGGTGCAGATGGTCTGAAACGGGCACTACTTAAAAATTCCTGTTGGTCTTGGGATCTCGTTCAGTATTTTGAGGTTTTGCTGCTACCAGTGATGCAGATATTGCGTAATGCAGGTTCACTACGGGATATTGAGGAGTAATTTTGATACCTGATTTTCCTAAATTCAGGATTAATATTAGTATTAAAATATGCACATACGCATATTTGCACGTATTCTGAATATGCACATGTATTCAGGGCCTATTAACCTCTTCAGCGCTGAGGGGAGGATCCAGGGAGAGCGGACCTGGAAACGCCGCACGGCCCACACAGGCGCTCACCTGCCAGGGACGCCGGCCTGAGTGCCGCTGAGCCCCTCGCCCACTGGGTTCCTGAATGACACCAAACACACGGCCATGGCACAGGTTTGTTGACACAGTCCAAGAGAATTTCTTGAGTTTCATAGGTACATGGTTTATTCATCGTTTTTACTTAAAAAGATATCTGATTAAAATATTAATAACCATTAAAAACAAGTGGATTTGCACAGCTAACTGTATGTTCAGTTGAAACAAAATTCCATTTGATTAAGTTTATCTGGTGACTCATCATGAAATTTCACCCAATTGCAAAACAATTCCATTCACACAGTGTTCTGTTTTTCATAAGTCCTGACCTTTTATCCAAGAAAATACAGCCGTTTGGGCAACATTTATGTAAACATTGAGGCCTACAACACACATTTTTATTACCAATTTCTAGTCATGAATACAAAAAGTGAGTGAACCTGAACCACAAAGTGGACGGTTGGGCGAAGCCCCCGTGGGGGGCGGCGGCGGCAGTGCTGAGTGAGCCTCCTCCCCCGCCGTCAGTGGGCCGACATCGTGGTCCAGCCTCCACACCCAGCGCTCGTCTACCCGCCACAGTCCGGGGTGTGAAGGCCTGAGGACTCTGCCTACAGCGAGCAGGCTTCAAACAAAGCCCGGGGTAGCGTGCACCCCGTAAAACGTGTACTAAGGCAAAGAAGTGAGCACGCCTAGATCAAAGAAATGCCCAGAAGGAACAGAAGAGAATAGCATGTACCATGAGGGGACGTAAGGGTTCATACACATACACACACACGCAGACACACACAAATGCAGAGTGGCCCCTGGCAGCTACAGGTCATTTTGGATTTGTGCAAATCCAGAATTTTGTCACTACGGAAGGTCACAACGGTTCTATTGATAGACAATACCCAGGATGATTAATTTTTAAAAATCTGATTATTTTCCCCCAGGGGAAAAATTAAAAAATAGCACACAAAACACAACAAGGGCTTCAGGAATTATTGAACAATCAGGGTGGAGTAGAATATGAGAGTTCTCCGTTTGTCAAATAGGAATATTTGCTTAATATTAAAAAATTCCAAGAAATGTCATAGGTAGCATCTGAAGAAGGTTCTGACACCTTCAGACAAAATTACCTTCCAGGAAACGACTACGTCCAAACATGAACCTACGCTACACTGAGAAGCAGGCCCGGAGGTTGCCACAGGTAGAAAAGTCGCTTCTCCTAGTCACTCTCAGGGTGCACTTTTATAAAAAGCTACAAATCTTGGAAGGAGGAGGAAGTGTTTTCCTAAAACAAAATAAAACACAACAACAAAACAGAAAAATAAGTTAGTCGGTAAAGGTAAAGTTCGCTGTGACCTCTATTTTCTTCCATTTCCTCTTCCTGAGCCGTGCGGGCGCAGCCGGCACACGTCACTCCAAATCCGAGGGGGACTCGCCACCTTCTCCGGAGAATGGGGCTGAACTGACCAGGACGCAAGCCAGCCACTTCCTGAAAGTCACCAGGACGGCCAAGGAGAGAGCTCGGACTCAGGGATTCCGCGCCCAGCCCCGCCTGCCCTGGACGCCCGAGGACCCCTTGTCACCGTGCGGCCCCTGCCGGACACTTACCCGGCCTAAGGGCAAACCAAGGCAGTGCCGGTCAGGCCTCGGGCGGGGTGGAGACCTTCTTGGTGCACGCAGGTCGAAAAGAAAGAGTTAATTAGTAATTTTGGTTTAAACACATTCAAACACAGACACATAAAAAAAAATATTAGTTTTTACTAAACTTTTTATAATCATTTTAAAAACAAAAACATTAAAAAGGGGAATGTCACTGGTTGAGTTAGCAGCTCTTTTGTTTTAAAATGATTCATGAAAAAGCTAACTTTGCCTCCCCAAGGGGTCAGTTCGTTGTCAGTGGATCGAGTCTTAGGGCGAGACTCCAAGTTTCCGTGGAAGGTGGACAGTCGAGGGGAACGGCATCTGTGGGAACGAAGGCCGAGCTGCCCCCTCGGAGCTGGGTCCCCCGGCACCAACGGGCAGCACAGTCACACCGCTGACGTCGAGCGACGTGTGCGCTGCGCGAAAACCGGGGTGTCTGCTGCTGACTCGCAGAGGCGGATCCCCTGTGCAGCTGCCGCCCAGGCTGGTGGCAACGTGATGGGAGGGGCATGGCCCGCAGGTGGGATGTCCTCACGTTCTCTAACAGGGAAATGATTTATGCGACAGCAGAGCAAAACCAGCGAGGCTGAGGTTTGCCTGGGGCTCCTTTTGCTATTTTTCTCACTAGAGGTCATTCTGGGTGACCGGTGAAACAAAGTTCTGCTGTACACATACCTTCTTCAAGGCCATCCCGCCTCGTCAGAAGACAGCTAAACTAGAAGCCGAGCCCACTGACAGTCTGAATGCAGCAGGAACAGGAGAAAGAGAAGACTCTATATACAAAGTCCGCTTCGGAAAACAGCGGCCATGGAAAAGTCGACAAGGAAAGGCCGTAACATTCAGTGGTCCGGCGCCGGCCATTCAGGAGCCGGAGGTGGACAGAGGGGCGCAGAGAGGCCCCGCACCCTGCAGGTCCTGCGGAGGGAGCGCCGCCGGCACCTCCACGGCCGCGCCACTGCTGTCTTCTGCTGGGTCCCCATCACGGGGTCCTACAGCACCAGCGGCCAAATCTTTGCTTTTGCAAGTGACACAGCCCTCCGAGAAAGAACAAAAGCAGGCAGGTTATTCAAGGCGATGTCACCTAAAAAGGTTCAGAATCAGTAAAATGCTGGCCAAACAGACCACGTCTAAGGCCCCCACCGCTTCCTGGCTAAGAACACCCGTTACGGAGCGTTCCTTGTCATGAGAAGGCCAACGACGGCACCTTCTTAAAACCTTTTGCTTACCTCGTTTTGGGGTTCATTCTTCCTACACCCTCTACTCAAACACCAGAAAAACAGTATTTTTTTTTCTGGATTCCCATGCCTTGTTTAACGCACGCGTCTCATACCCTTTTTTTGGATGCCTACCGTTCTATTTGCTTGTTTTAACTTTTCACTTCACTCATCCCCTCCCATCACCGTCAGAGCCATCACCCTGGACCGACCCTGAGCCCGCCAGCAGAGGGCGCCCCCTCCCCCACAGGCTGCCTGCATCTGGGCTCACTGTGAAGACCCCCCAGGAGTGGGAGGACGGCCCAGTCCCTCAGGCACTCCCGCTGTGTGCCCATGCTACCCTCGTGCGAAGCGTAGGTCTTGAGTTTGACCTCTTTTCCGTCACGCATGCGAATCTGAGATGCAAACACCCTGCACCTCCCACCCTGGTCAGTCAGGTATTGGAGCAGGTGTCTTTGCTCCTTATGGCCCCAGAATATTCCAACGGGTGGAATCAAAAAATGCTGGTGGTCAGAAGACCTGCACTGAAAATCCGGTGACCTGCGTAGCCTCTCGCGCATTCGGCAGCATCCCCGTCCCTCGCTGCGCGTTTACTGGGGAAGCAGGGGAGGCAGCGCCCAGCACAGCAGCAGCTGCGGGGACTGAGATTTTCAGCGGGGTCAGGCCATGCACGTTCGGGGCCCAGGACCCTGCCCTGCGACAGCCGCGGCAGCGCGCTTACCTGGATGTCTATTTCCTGAGGGAGAGTCCGGCTCTGGATCCAAGGGTGCACCTGGGCCAGCTCCTCCCTCTGCCCGGGGGAGAACTGCGGCTGCCGCCGCCTCATGCCCTCCAGCTTGGCCAGGTCTTCTTTCAGGACCACCTCTGCGACCCTGAGACCAAACGACACGTGAAACCTCAACAGTCCCGAACAAGGCCTGCCTAAGGACGGCCACTCTTCTTGGTCTGGAACACGCTTTGCAGCTCGTTGTCACACGCGAGGTGCACATCAGAAGCAACGTGTCATCTCCCTGCGCAGCTGGTGAAGCTAGAGCTCCCTGCGGGGAGCACCCGCCCGAGCTCCGAGGGGCAGGCTCTCCTCTGCCCGCAGTGGGAACAAGGCCCAGAGCCTGGAAGCAGGAGCCCCGTGCTGAGGTGCCGCCCGGGACAGCGCTGCCTCCTCCGTGTCCTCTCGTCTCCCAAGGGCGATGCGTTTGCCGAGCCTGGACCCACATGCGTGCGTGCGATGCTCCCACCCGGGCCCCTGCTTTCAGAAATCACTCGTTATCGGACTTCAAATGAATGAATCTGAAGCTACATTTCCCCAAGGGTACATATAAAACATTCAAAAATCACTTTGTATCAGGAAATATTTAAGAAGCCATGGAGAAAACCCTATGAAAGTGGGCCTTTGAAGGCCGTCTCACCTCTCAGGCACCTGGTACGTCATGAGAACGCGCTCGGGGGTCTCCTTTATCATCCTCCAGATGGACTCGTCCGCGAGGCTGGGAACTGCTGCTCTTGTCTGCACATCCTGAGACTGCTGCCCGTTCCGGGGGGTGTCAGAGGGACAGTCGCTGCCAGCAAAACACAGGCTGCTCTCACTGGCCCCTGTCAAGAACCACCATGACGACAGTTAGAAAACAGCCATCAGGGGCTGGTGCGCCAGCCTGGCCCTTGTTCTTCAGGGGCCACGGCCATGGCCTGAGGCTCGTCACCTCCCAGCGCGGCCGTCGGCCAGGTAGCCTCCACCTGCGGCTCCTGGGTCATCCCCAGGCTTCTTCCTCAGCCCCCCGAGCCATCCCCTCTCACAGAGCCCCCCACAAGGGCTCCATCTCCCCCCCCCAAATCACCAATGTCTCAGCTCCCCTTCCTCACTGGCTTGTCCACTTGTTCACCTGCAGACCCGGCTGGAGCCCCCGCCACTCAGCGCGCAGCCCAGAGCCTGTCACTCAGTAACGCTCTCCGCAAAACCTCTGACTTCTCCCCGCCCAACTCCTCATGGTGTCAAAGGTCAGCTCTGATAAAGCCAGTGACCAGCTCCGTGCTTACCCACACCCACAAAGCCACCATCACGAAGGGAGGCACGTAGGACTCATTCTACAAGAAATCCGTCATCCCCAGAAGGAGCAGCAGAAAGCCTGGTAACGCTGCTACAGGTCTCCGCCACTCACTATCGCACCAAATACGTGACATCCTGAGGGACAACCTTAGCAAAGCGTGTGTGCGTGAGACCTGGACACGGGAACTGCAGACACTGCTGACAAAAGCTGAAGACCCACGGAAATCACAAGCATCACGCACGAGGGTCAGACGCAACGCTCGCAGGGTGGTAATCCCTCCAAAACGGGCCTGCAGAGCAGCGCCACGCCAATCAAGTCCAGCAGCGGTTTTTTGTTTGTTTTGTAGAAACCAAGAACCTGGTTCTACAATTTGTATGGACAAAAGACCTACAATATTCAAAATTATTTTAAACAGAAGAAGTTGGAGAACTCAAGCCACCAGCGTTAGGACTTATCTGAAAGCTACATCAGAAGAATGTGGGGTCACCCTACCATAAGGATAAACAGAACAGGGGCCAGAACAGACCCTCACACAGACGGCCGGCCGAGTTGTTTTCAACAGATGCGCCGCGGTAACTCAGTGGGGGAAGGAGTAGCCTTTTCAACGCATCGGCCAGGAACAACTGGTTATCCACATGCGAGGCAAGTACGGTGACCCCTACCTCACACTGCCTGCAACAATCACCCGAAATGGATCCCAGCCCTAACTCTCAAAGCCAGCGCTACGAAACATCCAAGACAGAGGCCGTCTCGGTGACGTCTGGGAAGACGGGAGACTTCTTAGAGAGGGCACGCAGAGAGGAAAAAACTGATCCACTAGGTTTCATTAACATTAAAAAACACTTTGCTCTTCAAAATGAGGCTAAAAATGAGATAATAAAATGAAAAGGCACACCACACACAGGGAGGAAGATTTTGCAAAACGAGTATCTGACAGAGGCCTTATGTCCAGAACACGCACAGAACTCTTACCACTCAATAGGAAACTGAGCCCCAAGTGGGCAAAAGGTCCAAACACACACGATGGCAAGGGGTGCATCATGAGACACTCAACACCACTCATCAACGGGAACACGCAGAGGGAGACTGTGAGGCACCACCACACACCCCACGGGAACGGCTGAGCTTCAAGGATGAACAGCCCTCAGCGTCGGGCAGGACACCCCGCAGCTGGGCTCCCTCGCTGCTGACAGGCATGCAAAACGGTCCAGCCACTTTGGAAAACAGCTTGGCAGTTTCTTGTAAAGTTAGCCGTATGCATGACCCAGCAATTTCCTCCTTAGATATTCACCCAAGAGAAAAGAAAACCTGCATCCACAAAACGACTTGGACTAAAATGCTCACCGCAGCACTAAGAGGCCACACTGGAGACCCAATGTCCACCACTGGGTGAATGGCTAGCCACATGGTGTCACTGCTTGGCAGGAAAAGGAGTGGCCCCTGACGCAGGGGCAGTCAGGGCGGAGCTCAGCGGCACTGTGGGCCGAGTCCCGACACACAAGGCTGCATGCTGGGCGACCGTGTCGACGTGCACTGCAGAAAAACCAACACTCCCGTGACACAGGGCGGAGGGTGGAGGCCCAAGGCCAGACGGCCAGGTCAGGGGCCGGCCACGCGGCCCCAGGAGCGTCCCCGGGGAGGGAGGTGCTCCACCTGGCGAACGCAGTGGTGGGGGCCCTAGCGCATCGTTTCTCAGAGATCTTGTTTGATACACCTCAACGTGGTGCATCTCCCTGTACGCAAACCCCATAAAGCTTATGAAAAAACGAAAAGGAAAAGGAAAAACATCAGTGTGGAAACGAAGCAGCCCATCCTCACAGCGATCTCCGGGCAGCAGAGCCTGAGGACGGTGTCATTCGGACCCCTACCTGATGCCGCAGAGCCAGGTCCAGACTCCCGGGGAAGCGACAGGGCGCCCGCGGTGCCACGGCAGCTCCCCTTGCCACTGTGGTCCGTGACACACTGCTACAACGTAAGAACACGAGAAGAAAGCGGTACCGTGTTACAGAATAACTGGGAGGGCTTCCACTCCACAAACAGAATAAAATGCCAGGCAAAACTGAGATGGTCAACAGCATCAGCCTGTCCCCAGGAATGTAGCCCGAATCCCTCTGCATATAAAATTCAAGACAGTGTTTTTGAGCACTTACTGTGTGCTGCAGGCCATACACCAGTGTGCACTGGTGTCTGGTCATTTGGAACAGACGCACCAAACATTTTATATGTTCTAAGCAGCGTCCCACACGCTAGGAACACAACCATAAACAAAACAAGGGTCCTGCTGTCCTGGGACTCACACTGCCTGGGGTTGGGGGGATGAACTCCATAAATACTAGTTCATTTAATCCTCAGAATAAGCTATGAAGTATTCATCTTTCCATTTTTCAAACAGGAAAACAAAGACAAAGACAGGTTCCATAACTTGCCTACGCTGACCTGTCAGCTACCGAGTGGCAGGGCTGGGATCCGAACCCATGTCTCTTCCGCAGCCCAGGCTTTGCTCCCTGGATACACTGCCTGGCTTCAGAGTTCTAGCAAGCGCACTAATAGTAGGCTTTCAAAATTATGCATACTTTCTTGATTTGGGTATGTTAAAAGAAAAAAGGGTAATTATACCCCGAAGGGAAGACTGAGAATAACTTTGTGTAAATATTCATATTCGTCTTGGATCCTATTCCAAAACATAACCTGGAAATCAGAGAATGCCTTTTTAGGTAATGGATGAAAAGCTAAAAAAAAATGACCAAAAAAAATTCTCCATTTTAGGAAATGACACGCACAAATGTGAACCGTGAACTGCCTCCTTCACTGGTGAGTACTGACACCCCCCCCCCCCGGCACAACTGCGGTCCTACGGCTGGGCCCCAAAAGGGAGACTGCCGTCTCGCTCGGAGGGCTCACTCCCGTCTTACCAGACCACAGTCTCAGTCGCAGGTAAGGAAACGCATTGCAGAGACAATGAACAGGTAAGTGTAATGCGTGGATACCAAACTTTAGAGGAGGGTAAAACTTAGATCACACAGAAAATGTGGAAGCGCTTTGGGAAAACCACACGCGGTAGCTGAGAAACCGGGACACGGCAGCTCTCTCCTTCTCGACCTCAAACCGGAGCAGGGAGGGCCTGGCCCATTCCCGTGGAACTACAGTGGCTGGTGTGGGGACTGTCCTCCTCACACGCCTGCGCAGAGCCCAGGGCGAGAGCCTCGAGTTCAGTAGTTTCCGCAGCCACATGCTGACAGCGTGTCCCCTCCCGCCTCCGCTCCGGGTGCCACGCCTCCTCACCTGCTCTGCAGATGCGCAGGACCCAGGCAGGTCCTCCTGCAGCAAGTCCAGCTGCAGCGGCGAGCTGCCCCTCGAGCTAAGGAACGGGGGCTCGTCGCTCTGGCTGTCCCAGGGGTCCCTAGCCCTCTGGTCAGTGACTGGAGGTGGTGCTGCCGCGTGTGGAGCCTCCGCCGACACCGAGGGCGGGGTTTCGGAAGGGCCTGCGGCTCCCAGGAGTGGGCACGGAGAGAATGTTGGTGCCAACAGATGACAGGCCGGGGAGTCAGGCAGGAAGATGGTCACGTAAGGCAAAGGGACAGCTGGGAAAGGCGGCCTGGGCAGGCAGTCCAGCGCTGCCGCTGGGGCCGCGCGCTCTCTTCCCAGGGAGGCCACGGCGGGCAGGGGGCATGCCGGGACGAGGTACGGGGCCTGGCTGGGGGCTGCCACCGCAGCGGGGAGCGGCAGGCCAGGGGCGTGGAGAGCAGACGCGGGGGCCGAGCACCAGGGCGGCAGGTTCTGGGCGTCCACGCTGACGTGGGGACAGAAGGCGTCCTTGGCGCACGGGCTGTCGAGCGGCTCTCGCAGCTTCTTGCGCCTGTGCTTCCCCTTCTTGCAACCGGCCGGCCGGGTCTGCCTGGAGGCTGAGTCTCCTGAGAGGACAGAGAGGGGCACACGGTGGGGGGGACCTAGCTGTAGAGGAGGGAGGGGCTGGGGCGACAGGGAGATTCCTGCACCAACTGTCTGCTCAGGGACTGCGAGCGGCTCTGAAGAGATGAACAAAATCCCAGGTACAAGTAATGCTAAAAATAAACTAATGCCCTGGCAGGTGTGGCTCAGCGGATTGAGTGCCTGCCTGCAGACCGAAGCGGCACTGGTTCGATTCCCAGTCAGGGCACATGCCTGGGTTGCAGGCCTGGTCCCCAGTAGGGAGCGCGTGAGAGGCAACCACGCATGGATACTGCTCTCCCATTCTTTCTCCTTCCCTTACCCTCTGCCTAAAAATAAATAAATAAAATCTTTAAACTAAACTAAAATAAAAATAAACTGATGCCAGCATCTCGCCATCAGTTCCCTCATCAGTTTCACAGCCCCGCCCTCCTAGTACTGACAGGTGACTTACAAACCTGCCAGCTACATACAGGAATGGAACGATGTAGTTAAAAAACTCGATTACCTTGAACACAGGGATCGTTAGCCTTGCCCCAGCTTTCCTGCTGAAGGTAGGAGCTGTAGGGAGACGACAGGATCCTTTCCCGGAACCTGTCCACGTAGTTCTGCTCCTCCTTCTGCGTGTGGGCCGACAGGACGGCCTTCGTGAGCCCCACGCGCCTGAAGTCTTCCGCGGTCAGCGGGGACGCCTGTGTGGGGGGCGCCCTGGGCTCACAGGCGGGGGTGGCTTCCTCGGCTGGAGTCAGTTCTGCTGAGGAGGAAGAAGAAAGATTTAATTTCAATTGCTAGTAACTATTTGTATTTAAGTTTTACCAACTTAACCTTTCAGTAAGTTTTATGAGCATTATTTCAACGGCTAGAATACTAAGACTTCATCAACCTGGCGCATACGTTCTATCTTTTCTGCCTGTCTTTATATTCTTTGTACACCTGTACATTCATTTCACAGAGCTGTAGTATCTAAACCTATGTATTTATTTAAATCTTGCTTTTATTGTAAATATTTTCCTATCTCCCTAAACTTTTCAAAACGTTCCTTTTCATCTTTGAATTTATTTTTTAATCTGTAATATACTTGTGCGGTTCAAAAATCCACAAGCTCTCTGGCTCAGCAGCAGCAGCAGCCGATCTCCCAACAGCGCGTCTCTGGCCTCAATCCCCACCAGCCCAGGGCCCGTCAGTACTACACTCCCCCTCAAGGGGGCGCTGTGAGGGCTACAGAAGGCGGCTTCTGTGAGGACCGCGGACAGGGAGCGACTCAGGGTGACAGCTCAGCACGGGCCGACCGACAACCACGTCGATCAGCAGAGGTAAATCAGCTAATCTGAAAACCCGAGGCAACACATTTGTCACTGTTTTTTTCCTTCACCCACCAAACTGTGATGAGTAAGTCAAATGAATAGGAGGCAGTAAAAAGGAATAAAAGGAAAATATCAGAGTTATTTACTAAGTCATCATACTGTTAAATGAACAGAGTGGTCAGACAAACACAGAAATTTCTCTGTGTGTATGTGTGTGTTTACAGAAACACACACACACACACACACACACACACACACACACACACACACGACGTATCTAGGCCCAACTTCAAGGTGCAGCAGACACCTTCTCTCGAGGTCAGCAGCGGCCACGCTGACCAAGGGCTCGCTGCCACAGGCAGTGTTCCAAGTGCTTCCCATGTGTCAGCTGATCTGACGGACAAATGCCATAGCTAAGAAATGGAGTCTGAAATATATGTATATATGTAACCGATACAAGACACTTCCCAAAATACTTGAACTGAAAGAAAAAGTATTTGTAACGCAGAAGTTACTGCTCAGCAAACAGTACAAACAACTTTTATCTCCTCCCAGCGGCGTGTCTAGTGCCCAGTCTGTGTGAAGTCCAAGGTCAGTGTGGTACCTGGCTCTGGCGGTGGCACGTGGACCATGGTGCTGCTATAACTGCACTGGCTGATGCCCGAGCCCAGGCTCAGCGCCGCGGTGGACAGGCTCCGTGGAGCAGCCCCTTCGGTGTCAGCGGGCCGTCCGGGCGCAGGCGCTTCCGACGTAGCTGCAGCCGGGAGCCGGGAAACAGCTGGGGATGTGAGAACAACCGACAGGGAAGAGAGTCACTCCCCACGGGAAGCTCAGGTGAGAGACCGAACGGTTCGCAGCATCGGTAACTGACAGATGATAACCTACGACCACAAAGAGGGCTCAGACCTGGGATCAGCTGAACTACAACGAAAGAACTAAGGCCTCAAAATGAGAGAGAACCAGACAGAAAGGGGTGGATTTGCAGTAATTCTCCTCCTCTGACAACGAGCGGCGCTGCTGTTACCTCGCCAGGCCCGGACCTCGTCGGCCCTGGGGCGCTGCCTGTCTTCCTCCGAGGATGACGTCGTGTTCGTGCAGGATATGCACTTCCGTTTCAGAGCCGGGAGGCTGTAGCTCTTCAGGTACCTGCGACAACACACTGAGGTCAGTCTTACCGGGCCCTCGCTTGGGCATCCACCTCCCTGGTTTTTTAACACCACTTCCGTTGGGGGTAGACTGTACTTCCTTTTAGTAAACACGTAAATGGAATACCTTCGACACGTAACACTGCATCGGTTTAAGGTGTGCAGCATGTTGACACACTGATACACTGTAACAGGACCGCAGATGCGGACACGGATCGCCGTGCACAACGCAGCACGTCACCGCGTACACTCGTTCTACTGTGTGTCGCATCCCTGTGGCTTTCTCACCCCTCCTTCCAAGTTCCTTCCCTTAAACACCATCACACTCACCCCCAGGCCCGACCCCCTGGTGACCCTCATTTTACTGTTGTTGTTTTAACATGTTTAACTTTTTTAGATTCCCCGTACATGCTGCCCTGACAACAAGACTCTGACTTATCTTGCTTAGCACACCGCGCTGAAGGTCCATCCACATTGCTCCAAGCGGGAGGACGCCTTCTTTCCCGTGGCTGGATGCTACCCCACTGTGTGCATACTGTGCTTTAAACCCACCTGTTGATGAGTGTTCGGGGTGCTCCCACGGCCTGGCGATCACAAACAATGCTGCGCTAAACACAGGAGAACCTGCTGTTTCTGCTCCTCTGGGCTGAACCCCGAGGCTGAACTTCTGAGGGCTATGGCAGATTTCTCTTCAGTTTTGGATGGGCTTCCGTGATTATTTCCATAGCGGTTGGACTAATTCACATGTCCGCCAACACTGTGTAAGGGGTCCCTTTCCACGCCCTCACCAGCACCTACTGTCTCGTCTTCTTGCCGACATCCACCCTGAAAAGGTGTGAGGTAATAGCTCATCGTTGCGGTTTGGATTAGCATTTCCACGATGATTAGAGATGTTGAACATCTGTTCATGTGTTGATTGGCCATTTTGATGTCTTTTTTGGAAAAAATGTCTACTTAGTTCTACCCATTTAAAAGTGAGATTTTTGTTGTTGCTGTTGTTGACTGATTCCTTCGTATTTTTTGGATATTAAGCCCCTATCCGCTATAGGGTTTACAAAAATCTCCATTCTGTGGGTTGGTTTTAAATTTTGTTCTTTTGCTGTGCGAGAAGTTTTGAGCTGGAGGCAGTTCCACTTTGGGACTCCTGTTGTTGTTTGTGCTTTTGGCATCGTATTAAAAAATCACTGCTGAGAACAGCGTCGGTCAGCCTCTTCCCCAACTTCTCTTCTGGAGTTTTATGGTATCAGGTCTTATGTTTTAGTTTTTGATCTATTTCCAGTTAATTTTCCTGAGTGGTAGCGGATGGGGTCTAATTTCATGGTTTTGCATGTGCTTCTCCAATTTTCCCAACATGGTATGTTAAAGAAACCATCCTTTTCCTGTTGGGTATTCTTGGCTCCCCAGTCAAATACTAGGTGAACGTATTATACCCGTGTCTACATCGCCATCTATACATGGCATCGATGTGCTTATTTGTGTGCACGCTGTTTTTTATTACTGTAACTTTGCAGTATCGTTTGAAATCTGAAAGTGTGACACCTCTGGACTTGTCTTTTTCTCAGGATTGCTTCAGAGTCTTCTGTGACTCCACACAAATTTTAGGATTGTTTCTCCTATTTCTGGGAGGAATGCCTCTGGTGTTTTGATGGGGGCCGCACTGAACCTGTAGATAGCCTTGGGCCGTACTTGGCCATTTTAAAAACATTAATCCTTCCTAGCCATGAACATGGGATGTCTACATTTGCTTGTGTCTTCGTCAATTTCTTTCAGCAAAGTCTTGTAGCTCCCATTGCACAGATTTTCACTTCCTTGGTTAAATCTATTCCTGTGTATTTTACTGTTTTGATGCTACTGTGAATGAGATGATCTTCATTTCCTTTCAGACGCTTCGCCATTAGTATAAAGGGACGCAGCCGACTGCTCTGCTGACTCTGCACCCGCCACCTTACGGACGCCGCCCGTTAATTCCGACAGTTTTTGACGGACTCCTTGGGATTTCCTGTACATAAGATCAGATCGTAGCAAATAGCAACAATTTTACTTCTTCCTTTCCAGCCTGGATGCCTTTTACTTTTGGACTTTTAGCATTACAGTGAACAGGAGTGGTGAGCGTGGGCACCCGTTACTGACCTTAGAGAAAACACTGCTCCTCCACGGAGTCCAGTGTGGCTGTGGGTCTGCTGTTTGTGGCCCTCACCGTGTTAAGGTATGTTCCTTCCACGTACAATTTGTGAGGGGTTTTTTTAGTCATAAAAAGATGTTGTATTTTACCAAATGCTTTTTCTACGCTGGGGATGAGCCCTTGCATTCCAGGGATAAATCCCACTTGCTCATGGGGTGTAACCCTTTCAGTGTGTTGTTTAATTCGCTAACACTTTGCTGACAATTTTTGCATCCACGTCCATCAGGAACATGGATCCAGCTCTCTTTTCCTGCGCTGCCCTTGCCCGGTTCTGGCACCAACGCAGCGCTGAATGCTCCCCTCTCTGGGGCGCCCGTTAACCTCATGCTGGCTTTCCGAAGGGTATCTGATAGCTGTTGTAGGGCTTATTCACTTTTCAAATATCTTGGTTTTCTCTCTTCAACCATAATCATCTCTAGATTCCTATCCTCCACCACATTAATTCTTTCATCTGACCTGTTGTATTTCCAATGCATTCTTTTTGTTTAAAATTTTTACTTATTTTTAGAGAGAGGGGAAGGACTGGAGAAAGAAGGGGAGGGAAACATCGATGTGCGGGAGACACATGGATCCGCTGCCTCTTGCACACCCCCAACCACGGACCTGGTCCTCAGGTCGGGGGTGGGCATCCTCAGAGGTTCACGGACAACCCTCTTGCCAGAATCCTGGGCAGACATCTTCCTTCTGTTGTCCTCCTCTGCCTACGTCCTTCTCCTTCCCTCACTGTGTCTCTCCTCAGAGAGCAACGGATCCCTCCAAGTGCAGGACGCCCGGCTGGGCCAACCCTGGCCCCCCAAGCTCACTCTCCCTCTCCTCTGACAGAAGGCCGTGCGGGCCCCCTGCCAGACCTGCCGCCGCCGGCCCCGCTGCCACTGCTGGGGCCCGCCTGCGCTGTGCAGGTGCACAGGTGGACGGATCTCCTGGGTGTCCTGCCATGCCCTGCAGAGGCGCTTTCTCACAGTGACGGATGTCCAAGAAGTTGAAAGTTGAAGAAGAGAGAAAAGAGGATGATGCTGACCGTGTACTTCTTCCCTGACGGCATCTTGCCCGACATCCCAGCCTGAATCGCTGGGTGGCTGCCTCTCTTTTACTGTAGGTGTGAACTGATCTCGCAACATTAAAATCTGAAAAGTGCAGGTCTTGTCTTCTCAACTATCCAGTAGCTCCTTCAAAAAAGGAACAGATCTTCTAATTTTTTGCATCCCCCCAAATGCTGAGTACATCGTAAACTACATGTAGTAAGTAGGTGGTCCATAAATATCTAGCGATTTATAGTGAAAAAGCAAGACAACAGCTATAAAAAATTACATAAAGTCTTCACAGACACAATGTTACGCTTCCAGAAAAACCAACATGTTACCAAAACATGTGTTTCGCACCTGATAACACTGTCGATGCAGTTTATTTGCTGATAGGACGGGCTGTGCTGATCTTTTCTCAAGTCCTCACGAGACTCCGTGTTCATGCTGTTGTTTTTCAATGTCTGTAAGGATGAAAAGGCCTTCTGTTCATCTAAAACAAAAGTACATACAATTAAAAAAATTGTTCTTTTTTTACAAAGATTTTTTTACTTATTTTTAGAGAGAAGACAAGGAAGGAAGGGAGGGAGAGAAACATCTACGTGCGAGAGATACACTGATCAGCCGCCTCTCGTACAGCACCAACCAAGGACCTGACCGGCAACCCAGGCACGTGCCCTGACAGGGATCAAACCAGCGACCTTTCGATTTGCAGGCTGGCGCTCAATCCACAGAGCCACACCAGCCAAGACTAAAAATACATTATTCTTAAGAACATGTACTTATTCAGCAAAGTGAAATCATGGTACTTCATAATAAATACATTCCACAGAGTATCACACAGCTATTAAAAATCTGCACTGATACAAAAAGATATCCATGAGATATTTTTTAAAAAGGAGTGGAACAAATACTTGAGGTGAAGATTACCAGGAATAAAGCTACTGGGTGAAGGGCGGGTGACCTGAAACCGTCTGCCCGACTGGGCCGCCCTGGCACCGCTAGTGGGGGCACCAGGCGCTGTGCGCACCCTCGGTGTCGCCATGAGAAGTGCACGGTGCAGCCCGCGTTGGCCTAGCGCCCAACAGCGCTTTCTGTGACGCCCAAGGGTAGCTGGTGGGAAACTGGATAAAGTGGGAGGGGAGAAAGGATTTCTACTCTGAGCACACACACAGAGGTCAGGAAGTCACACTGTGACCCTGACGCAAGGCCCTAGGCCAAGGCAGAGCACGCAGCATAGACTGGACCAGGCAATAGCGAAAACACTCAGAAGACTTCGATTTTAAATCTACCCAAAGACTTCCTCTGCTAAGACGCGGGACAAGGATTCGCAGCAGGAAAGACATGTAAGAGGAACTCTCGAGGAGAGAGGGAATCCGATGCTTTCAGGGGACAGAAAAAGCCATTGTTCCCACCTAAGCCCTCACATCGCAGGAGGAACACACGATGCTAAGCCCCCACCCGGGGGGAGGGGCACAGCGAAGCGCGGGCTTGCTAAGGCTGCAGGGCAGTGGCCGGCTCCGGGACAGCCCCGCAGGAGCGGGCCTGGCCTTCCTGCTGCGGGCGTCATGTCGGCCCTGACACACGGCAGCGGGCACTGCCGACGGAGAGGAACATCCCCGCTACCGTGCGAACGGACAACGGCAGAGACCGAGCGTCCCACTCAGGTGCCCAAACCTGGAACGACTCCCCAATTCACATCCATACTCAGGGAGGAAAATGAAGGGGAAGTCAGCTAAATCAAAAGTGAATCAAACCGGATGCCCACCTTCCTGAACTCTCTCCGCCACATAATGCAAGTAGGTTAAATTTTTCAAAAGAATGTAACCTGTCACGTCTGACCCAATTCCTAGGCAGTGCTGCTTCAGTCACATTTGAAAAACGTATACGTGTATAAAGAAAAATGCTGACTTTTTCATTCAACTTCGGTCGTAAGTGTTTTCCATTTGTTTGAAACGACAGGAAGGGGTTAGTATTTTACTGTCCTTTGTTACCTGAAATGTATTTTCAAATGAAGGTTCGGTTTACAGATAGTTCATGAGGGGGAATCTACGAACATGCTGCCATCAGAAATGTCAATTCTTTACCAGGAGTATATTGCAGTTATGTTTTTTCTAGATTTTCTTTAATTTTTAGAGAGGAGAAGGGAAAGAGAAAGAGAAGGACAGAAACATCAGTGTGTGAGAAAAACATCAATCAGTTGTCCCCAACCAGGGACCTGGCCTGCAACCCAGGCATGTACCCTGACTGGGAATCGAACTGGCAACACTGTGGTTCGCAGGCGGGTGCTCAGCCTACTGAGCCACACCAGCCGGGGAAGCAGCCACGCACACTCTAGTGCCCTTGAGCTTTGCGTACAGCCCTTGCTGCTGCCATCATCATCATCCCTGTTTCCACCCCAGCAAGCGACCCTCGCGGCCTCATGCTCACACGCTCACACCCCGCGTCTGTGCAGAAGAGTGAAGGGTGCGCCAGGGGCCCGGGCCCTGCCGACTCACCGCCAGGCTGTCTTGGGCGCGTCCGCAACGCTTGCTTGTTGGGTGATTTGGTCATTGACTCGATGTACAGCTGCTGGCCCAGATTTTTAATTTTGTTTACACTGGCATAGACCTGCTGCAAAGTCAACTTAGGGGAAAGAATAAAATGGGTTTCAAATGTTATAGAAATGAACATTAAAAGGCACGTAACAAAATACACTTAAGTTCAAAGTAATGACCCACATTCCGCTTCCCACCACACCACACGAGCGCGGACAGAACTCGGTAAATCTGCTCACGGACCGACAGCCATCGGGGTGGGGGGGGGGCGGGGGGCAAACGGTGGAGGGAGTGAGCAGCAAACAAACGACACAAACCCTCACAGACACAGACAGCAGCACGATGACCACCAGAGGGCAAGGGGTGGGGGGGCAGGAGAGGGGAAAGGGGGAGGAATGGTGAAGGAAGACGACTTGGGCTGATGGAAACAGAACACAGCGGACAGATGCTGTGTTACAGAATTGCGTACCTGAAACCTGTATAATTTTATTAACCAATGCCACCCCAATAAATTCAATGAAAGTAAATAAATCAGTCTCTTCACAACATGCTCACATTGGGAAAGCACTCTGCCAACCCAAACACCGCTTTCTGTCCAAAGACGGCGTTTTCTTTTTGCAGTTCCCCAAACCAAACAGACGGGAATCTCTGCCCCCAGGAAGGGCCTTCACGCCAGGGGCATGACTGGAGGCCGAGTGCCGGGCCGCAGAACCGGTGCCGTGGCCCCGGTGACGAGACAAAGGGGGAAGGGGCGCACGCCTGCCCACTCACCGGCTCCTTCCGGGCATCCTCCCCGCAGGGCCCGCTGGACTCGCTGGAGGAGGCCACGCTGACATGCTGCTCCTGGGACCCGCTGCTGCCCAGGCTGCCGTAGCCGCTGGACGTGCTCACGTGGACGGGCTGCGGGGACAGAGGCCGACTTGGGGTCACTGGCCACGCGGACGGAGGTCAGAGTTAAGCACTGGCTCCTCAGAGCTTATCTAAGTCATGACGAAATGAAGACTAACGTTTCTGAAATCCTAAATGAGGTGCGCGAAGGTTGATGCTCTTCGCCCCAATGCAGACATGAGAAACACTCCCCTCCCGTTTCTGTAATTTTCAAGGGCAAAATCTAGTTTTCCAGTCCAAGCAGGTATTTCAGGAACAAAAAACTTTTTAAAAGCCACGTTGTCATTTACCGAAATAGGCAAGCAGCTTGCTCTTCAGGCTGCGTGTAGGACGGACAGAACACAAGAGACAGACAGCGTGGCCCTCCCAGGAGCGCCCTCCGCAGACGCTGCGTGTGCCCCGGAGGGTTCATGAGACCCTGTGACACCTTCCGCACCTGCTTTCCAAGTCTACTGCTTGACTAATAGAAATCATTTTTGGTATCTGTTTTCAATGAGCCGTTTTTCCCACTTCTGCCCTATAATAACCAGACACTGAGGTGGGCCAGCCCCCTCCCCCACCGTGAAAACTGGAATTATTCTAAAAAATACTCAAGCCAAAACCCAGAGGCTGAGCACACTGGTTGTTCTTGGAATACAAGAAGAATTCTCTCACTCAGAATAACTTTGTCTCACTGCGACACAGTTTTGTTGTCTGAAAACGAGTTATTACAAAATGTTCTGTGTATTTAATACAGAAAAAGGGAAAAAAGATTAATAAAATTTTATTTAAAAACATTAGAGAGGAAGACAAAAATCTCGGGAATGCAGAGGGTAAGGACTTCTCTTCGCAGTTCATGTCTGTGAAGTGACTTCACTAAGACAGAATGCTAAAATAAAACACTATCTCGGGAATTTTGTGTTGTTTTTTACACTCATTTGATCTCTGACCCGTGTGGCTCGGTTGGTTGGGAGTCATCTGGCAAAGCAAAAGGTCACCGGTTCAACCCCTGGTCAGGACACAGGCCCGGGCTGCGGGCCAGGTCCCCGGCTGGGGTGCGCAGGAGAGGCAGCCGATCATGCTCGTCTTGTACCGATGTTCCTGCTCCTCTCTTCCTCCCACCCTCCCCCTCTATCTAAAAATAAACAAATAGAATCCTTTTAAAAACCTCTCATTTTACCTGTAACAGGAGTTTGTGTATTTGTTCTTGTAATTCTGTTACGTCTTTGTCATTGTTGTCCATCTTTTTTATTCTGGTGGCAAAAACGTCCTCATTCAATGGACTCCTACAAAATACCAAGTGCAAGTTGAAGCCAAGCAACGTCAAATTCATGGCCAGTGAGGGTCTAACGTGATTTTTAATGTTCAAATAATAAACCCATGCTTCTACAAAGCGACTCTGACTCTGAGTTCAGAAAATACAAAGCTAAAACCCTATTCGCACAGGCAGAGACAACACTGATAAACGCACCAACAGGCTGCTTCAGTCTCTCTCTAACTGTAGTCTTCCTACAATTGTTCAGCATCGTTCACACACAGGAATCTGAAATCAGTGGCAAGGAACCTCCTTAGCTACCGAAACGTCTCCAACTACTACTGGTCTCAAAATTTAGCAGGAACTGAGTAACCACCGTAGGAGGTCTAGGACCCGAGGGTTGCCAAGCAACCCTGAATGGCTGAGGCCCCTAGCGACTTAAAGCCAGGTAATAAAGAGGAATTTGCGACACACCCTAGTGGTAACAAGGCAGCTGTCAGAATCCCTCCAAGTCTTATCTCTGTCCAAATTCTAGAGCACTCTGCATCTCCTGCCTGCCCTCCGTGAGGAGTGGACATGCCCACGGAAGAATGAGGAGGCGGCCTGGCGCCTCCCTGGGCCCTCGGCCTGGAGGCCGTGGGCAGCTCTACAACACGCCGTGAGCATAGCCAGTGCTTTCTAAACCCCAAGACAAGCCAGGTGCCAAGGGCTCTACCAGGTACTGTCTGCTTCACCTCAGGTGGACGCTGGTGCCAGGTCACCTAGCTGGCGCGGTCCAACAGGGAGTCAGGAAGGGACCAGACGCGCCCCATGCTGCCTGCCTCTCGCTGCCTCGGTAGAGCAAGACCCGCGTGATCGCTGGGTCTGCGGTCCGCCCCTCCCTGCAGGGGAGGGCTGTCCTGCGCACCGCCTTCTCCCTCCTGCGCCCACAGCAGTGCCTGGCACAGAATGAACGTCGGCGGAGGATCAGTCCGGGAACCGAGCTGCGGCTTCGTGATCTACACACACCCACACTAGGGGCCTGGACGTCTCCCCAAGGTGCCTGCATTTTATTTTTCAGGTAAAATTCAGAAATGGAAACAGAACAGACGGATCCGTGGTAGGAGTTAGACATCCCTACTTGTGAAACTTTGTGCAAAACAGAGTCGTCTCTAATCAGTAATCGTATGACGCAAGATGACGGCCACTCGGGTGAGAGTGCACAGCTGTCACTGGGAAGGGCCGGTGCAGGCCGGTGACCGGCGGTGGGAGAAGGCCCGCACCTGGCCTCCCTCCGTGACTCCTCCACGGGCCCGGCACAGCGACTCTAGCTCCCCCGCTGCGAATTCTGCCGTGGAAGGGGTGCTACCAGCACCTAACCTGCCCGTGCACAGGGCTGCTGGGAGGCACCCGCACAGAGGTGGGGACGGTCCCTCCGAACTCTCTGAGAGCCCCCTTCCTCCTTCCGCTGACACGCTGTCCTGACCCTGCTGCTCTCTCTCTGTGGACTGCATCCCCACTGCACTGCGGGCTTTGGGACGCTCAGGAGACCACGTCCTCTCATTCCCAGGTCGAGCATGATCCCTGTGACCTGTATGTGATCTGTAAATACTTATTTAAGGAAAATGCATTAAAATAACTTATAAAATCTAATAGATAATTACTGTACAAGAGAGTAATACTAGACTCTTGAGTTCTTTCCCTTAATTCTAAATCTTGAGATGTAAATATTGTTGTAATATATTTTTTAAAAACACAGCTTTCAATTTACATAAAACTTTTAATTAATTTATTTTTTAGAGAGAGGGGAGGGACAAAGACGGCGAGCAGCATTGATTGGTTGCTTCTCACGTGCGCCCTGACTGGGGACCCAACCCACAACCCAGGCGTGTGCCCTGACCGGGAATCGAACTGGCGACCTTTTGCTTTGTGGGATGACACCCAACCACCTGAGCCACACAGATCAGGGAACTGCTGTGGTTTTTAAAAATTGTGACAGCACTGTAAGTCCTTACATGTGAAGTTAATTTCATACACATTCAATCAAAGAACCTGGCAGGACGACGAGGAGTCCAGGCCGCGTCCCCAGCCCTGACCGCGGAGGGCACAGAGACCAACTAACAAACGCCCGGGGGGGGGGGGGGGGGG
>PVKU01014032.1:0-25195 GCA_004027475.1 Anoura caudifer
TGGGAAGAGGAGAGAGGGGGACAAGGTACATAGAACAAGTAGCATAGATGGTAGGTAGAAAATAGACAGGGGGAGGGCAAGAATAGTGTGGGAAATGTAGAAGCTAAAGAACTTATGACACATGGGCATGAACTAAAGGGGGGAATGTGGGTGGGAGGGGGTGTGCAGGGTGGAGGGTAATGAAGGGGGGGAATGGGACAACTGTAATAGCATAATCAATAAAATATAATTAAAAAAAGAAACTTCTAGATGTGATGGGTATGTTGACTATCATCACTGTGAGTACCTCACGAATGTGTATGTCAAACTTAGCAATATGTACAACTTATGTGTAGTTTACTGTATGTGAATTTTGCTTAAATAAATTATTTTAAAAAAGAGAAGCTTAGTGATAATCACAATATAAATAAACCTTAAAATTATGCTAAATCAAACAAAGCAACCACAGCCTTGGCTCAGATGATTGGAGCATTGTCCCATAACCAAAAGGCTGTGGGTTTGATTCCTGGTCAGGGCACATACCTAGGTTGCAGGTTTGGTCCCTGGTCCAAATGTGAACCATCCCTGGTCCAGGTGTGTATAGGAGGCAACCACTGAGGCTTCTCTGTTGCATCGATATTTCTCTCTGTCCCTTCCTTTCTCTCTAAAAAGCAATGGAAAAAATGTCCTCAAGTGAGGATTAAAAAATAATAATAAAAAATTAAATAGGCAACCACAATCAACTACATATTTTGTGATTCTGTTTATATGAAATGTCTAGAAACTGTACATTAAAAGTGGCAGGAAGGTGATGAGAGGTTTTGCATAGCTAGGGGTAGGAGTGGAGGCTGGATGGATAGAAGGCCAAGATAACTGTTCAGAGTGATGAAAATGTTTTAAAACTGGATTGTGCTGACAGTTGCACAACTCCAAAAATTCCACTAAAATCACTGATGTGTGTTTATATATGGTGAATTTTATGGTATGTAAATTAAACCTCAATAAAACTAATAACAACAAAAAGACTTCCTTTTTCACAGTACAAGAAAAAGAAGACATGAGAAAACACCAATTGTAACTGCAAAAAGTTACCAGGGAAAACCACAGGTAGGAAAAAAAGGCACAGTCAATTTCTAAGTGGAGTGAGAGAATCATGTGATCAGAAAGACAAACTGGATCACTGAAATTATAATTAAATACTTTGAAATACTTTATGTCACTACTACTTGTATGAAGGAATGCGTTTGATTCCAGACACCATGCCATTGGTTCGCCAACCTGTGCTGATATTACTGTGCTGATTAAAAAATATAAATATAACCTCATGTGCAAGTATGTTAATGAGGAATTAAGTGATATAATCAATTGTCCTAATGTTTACACAGATGATGCCAAATATAAATAAAAAGTAACATTAGAAAAAAAGGTTCTCACCACAGGGTAAAGGAGATACTCTTACTTGAGTCACAATGATCCTAAAAGAAAATATCCCCCTCCAAAAAAAAAATACAGTAAACTTGGAGGCAAGAACAAGAACTATATCTTGAAGAGTAAACACATCACTAGATCATTCAGAACCACACAGAACTTTGAACTGACAGTAAGAACAGTGGTGATGTGGTCACACAGGGAAGGGGCATGAGAACTGAACAAGCAGACCAAAGCCAAGCCTGTTAGAGTCAGAGCCAGTTGCGAGGAAACCACAAGAAACTTACAAAAAAAAATTCTTGCAAAGATTACTATCAATAGCTTGCTCATACCACAAGCATTTACTCATACTGTAAAAGGAGGCAGACCAGAAAATATACCTTGAAAAGGTTAAAGTTAAACCCAACTTCTTCCCCTCACTCTATTTTCCCAGACCAGTCATTTTCCATAAAACCTATAAACAGGTATAATCTCAACTTCTAGGGATCATTGGGGGTCTCTATTATCTTGCGCGGAGAAATCTACTCTGACTGTGGAGTAGCTTTTCTTGCTTGTCCTCTTTGCTCAATAAAAGCTGCTTTTCCAAGCATGCTCTCCTCCCTTGGTTTATTCTTTTGTCCCTCTTCTTCCCCCGCAGGCTGCATCTCCTAATCCGTGAGGGTCCCCAGAGACTTGCAACCAAGGAAGCAATAGGCACCCGCAGCTTCTCCCAGGCTAACCCCCTGAACCTGTCTCCAAGGCCCCCTTTTCTGACTTCTCAGTGAGTTAAAGCAGCCCTGCTCATGTATGCTCTCTTCTGTTGCTTCTATCTTAAGCCCTTCTTGTTTCCCTGTCCCCAGCTTTAATAAACGTACTCTCAAAACAAACAAATAAACCAACCCACCCTGCTTTTCCACTTCCCTCCTAGGTTCATAATTGAATTCTTTCTTGCGAGAAGCAGCTGTTTCACAGTCCCCACTAGGAACTCGCCCGTTGGGCATCAGCGGGACACACAAAAGTTTTAGTAAGACCCTCAGGAGGACAGACTTAAACTTGAAAGAGAGAACAAAAATGCAACCTTCATGTCTGTTTCTAGCATTCAAGGTTTGAGCCTGAACCTAATGATTGTCCCAGGGCCCAGACCTCTCAACAGTGACAATCCCACCGGGCGTCTCAATGCCTGAGTCCTACACTAAATGCCATATTAAACTCCAAACATGCTCCAGAGACCAAAAGGGACACCCCTGAACCCGGACTTCTCAGTCACAAAGCACCACGTTCACTGACAGACTTTCCTCCCCAGCTCTCAACCGCTGAGTCCCACAAGCTGAGCGACCCACGTGGACCTCAAATACTGACAGAGTTGGACTCTCGGTATAAGGTTTCTTCAGACTCAGCCCCTCCCTGTCAGAGGCCTCGTCACCAATTCGTCAGTGAAAGAATACGAAAAAATTCCCAAACAAGGTCCTCCACTCAGGCTCAGGTTTCAGCAGCCCCGCAAGCCCAGAATCCAAGCTCAGAGCCCGGCTCACCTGATTCTGAGCCTCTCCGAACACCACCAGCAGTGACAAAAGGCTGAGTCCACGTCCGAAGCCACTTCCTATTTGGCTACGCTACTTCGTGGTCCCTAGAGACGCGGACCAGCTGGCACCAGAGACCCCCGCGAGGACAGCCCTGCGTTGCAGAACTTCCGAGTTCCGACTGTGAGACAAGCTCTATGACGTGGCTCATAGCCACGCCCACACCGGGTTTGGTGCTGGAGCGGCCATAACGGCTGTAGGAAGAAATCACGATTATTCCTGGCTTTGTCGATGCTTTTACCGCCTCGTTGCGAAGGACCGACAACGATGTCGTGTTATCCGCGGAAGATTTGAGAGACGGGTGCCTATCCAAGGCCGACTTGGCGCGCTCAGCCAGCTGGAGAACAAGGAAAGATGGCGGCGCCCTTTAAGTACTGTGGGGCTGAGACCGTGGGCGAGGCCATCATAGACGAAAGGCAGGTTTCCGTACGGCAAATTTGGCTGCGATGCGGAAGGCTTGCAGAAGCCAGGTATCACTGGAGAGGTGGCGGTCACAGAGTTGACAAAGGGGTGGTCATTTAAAGGCTTAGGTCTGTGGACGGGGCAGTAGTTTAGAAGGAAGACAGCCCTTGCAAGGTCGAAATCAAAAGGGCAGAGCGCCATAAAAATTATAATTCCTTGGTGGGAGTGGACACAACTCCCTTTAGTGGGGAAGGGCATATAGTGCAGGTGCAAATGTACGTGTTTCCTAACTAAAATGAAGACGAGAGTGGGGCATTTGAAAGTATGAAATTAGGAGATAACGCAATTATTGCACGTTGCATAGTTCCCAGCTAAAAAAAAGAGCACACTTTAAAATGTTATTTTAATGCAGATGCGAGAAGTCTGATTGTAGAGGATTTAAGTAGATACGGGTACTTCCTTTATAGAAGGCAACCTGGATCCATTTTAAACTTTTCATTTTCTTTGACCCAGAGATTCTAATTACAGCAGTTTGTTTGGTAAAAAGTTTTAATACCAATCAGAGCAGGCTTTTGTAATTTTCTAAAAAGGAAAAATCTGAAAGTATAATGATAAGTAAATAAATGAGTATATTGGTAAATTAGGGAACATCCCCTTAGCATAACAGTATACAACAATTAAAAAGAATATACTATTGGCATTATAAATTAAAGAGATAACTGTTATTCAGAGGACAAAAAAAATCAGATCTGCAGGCCAGTATGTATACATATTATGGCCCTGTTATGGAAAGTTATGTTTGTCTTTTTGAAAATTGCGATTGATTAAATAAAATATTTACTTTGGATTACTTTAGGATTTGTACTCATGAGTAGAAAATATCAGAAGTTTCACATTCTCAGTCTTTGCAATTCTGCATTGTAAATATTTCTTTATAATTACATGCTACTTTAATATTATAAAAAGAGGTTGACTTTATAAAAATTCTAGGATATTTAATGATGGTATTCATAATATAGTAAAATAAAATAGTCTCATTTTTCATTAAAATACACTCTCATGCATTTGAAAATTTTGGAAGAATATAGATAACAATGCTTGACTCAGGTGCAAATATGGGTGATTTAAAATGTCTCCATTTGCTGCCTGGCTGGTGTAGCTCAATGGATTGAGTGCAGGCTGCAAACCAAAGGATCACTGGTTCAATTCCAGTCAGGGCACATACCTGGGTTGCAGGCCAGGCCCCCAGTGGGGGACATGAGAGAGGCAACCACACATTGATGTTTCTCTCCCTCTCTTTCTCCTTCCCTTCTCCTCTCTCTAAAAAAAATAAATAAAATCTTTTTTAAAAAAGTCTTCATTTGCTTATATGTTTCCAGATTTATATACATTAATTTGTTTTCATAATTTCTTAATAGTAAGAGTATTATATTCTTTTCAGGCACTAAATTCAGGTTTACCTGGGATATCAAGTTCTGAAAGGTGAGCCCAGCATCTGTTCCAGAAAGCTCAGGGCAGCAGAGGAAGCCCACTCTGGGACCCTGACTGATCAGTTTCCGGAATGAGCTGATGTGATGCCATGATGGGCAGCACATGTAGGTTCCACAGGACAAGAAGTGGAAAGGATCTGAGGGCCTGGGTGGTAGAGCACTGGTGTCTGATTCTTTACTGTAGAATATCTGCCCAGAATCCATCCTGATATAGTGTGGGGGTGGTGATGGTAACACTAATCCAGGAATTAAGGCAGAGATGTTCAAATGTAAATATAGATGGGAAAGCTCATTTTGCCAACCCAGAGTCCTGGATTCCAGTCCCACAGGTTCTAGTTTGGGAGGTCTGGGGTGTGACTCAAGAATTTGCATCTTTTACACTCTTCTTGGAGAATCCTGAGGCAGAAGTCCTGAAAAAACCCTTAGGAACAGTCATGAAGTATTTCCCACTTACAAATATGTGGGCTGGCTCCCCTCAGTACACTTAGGTATAGTTCAGATAATATCTGCCTCGAAAATCCTTCCTTGAAACTCTTACTAAAGTAGCTCCTCCATTACAATCTATGTGCCAGGCCTCATATTTCTTCATAGTACTTGGAAGAACTGACATTCTATTATGTATTTATTTTACTCAGTCTCTTTCACTACACTGTATGTTCCATAAAGGCCATGAATTTGCCTGTTTTGTTCACTACTATGTTCCCATTGTCTACAACAGTGGCTGGAAGAGTACAGATGCTCAAAAAAATAATATTTTTTAAAGGAGTGAATTACTCAATATGGAGTTGGAGATTGAATTCTGCCACAACACTGTATAGCAAATGTCCACTTCTTTTGCTATAAGCAGGACTCACCATTTATGAACTGGATTGAATATCATTATTTGAAGGGAAATACTCTGGATAAAGACAAAAGAACAAGAAACCTACTGCTAGGAAAACTAAGAATTTGTCAGCAGACCTGCTCAAAATGAATTGATAACGGTTAAGTTCTAACAAAACGAAGTAACAGAAGGAAACATATGTAACATCAAGGATAAAGAAACAGGAAAGGAAAGGATAAATATATCATCAAATATAACAGGATGTTCTCCTTTTGAGTTTTTAAAATTATGTATGATGGCTGAAAACAAAAATGATAACTTCACCTGATACAGTTTTCAGTGTATGTAGGATATCACTTGCTGTTAGGGAAATGGAAGTTAGGACCATCATTATATACTACCACACACCTGATGGTATGGCAACAGTCAAATATGAGAATGCCAAGTACTGGGAAGGACACAGAATGACTGAGGCATTCATACACTGCTGCGGTGAGTGTAGTAAATATGTACAGCCACTATGGAAAAATTTGGCAGTTTCTTATTAAGTTCAACACTAACTTAGCATATGACTTCTTGGTACTTATCCCAGAAAAACAAAACTGGGCACACAAATGTTCATAACATCTTTATTCATGACAATGAAACTCTAGAAACAATCCAAACATCCATCAGAAGTGAATAGATAAACCATGGTACATTCATACAGAAAAATACTGTTCAATAACAAAAAAGGAAAACTATTTATACACCCAACAGATTGGATGTATCTCAAGGGCAATTTGCTGAGTGAGGAAAAAAATAGTATCTCAAAGGGTACATACATTTCATTTTAAGAGCATTCTTGAAATGACAAAATTAGAGTTACGGAGTACTGATCAGTGGTGGCCATGGGTCAGGGTTGAAGGGACAGTGTGACTATAAAGGGGTAGGAGGTAGATGTTTCTTTGGGTTGGCACAATTCTGCATCCTGATTGTGATGGATTTACAAAACTCTCTATATGTGATAAAATTTCTTAGAACTCTACCCCAAAAAACAAAACAAACAACCACATACAAATGAAAGCATGAATAAACTAGTGAAATCCAAATAAGGTCTATAGTTTATTAACAGCATTGTGTCAATGTCATTTTATTGGTTTTGATAATGTATGATGGTTCTGTAAGGTAATACCAATAAAGAGGCTCAGTAAAGGTACTCAGGAACTTTGTATAATTTGTAAATTCTTGTGAGTTTAAAACTATTGCAAAGCAAATTTTAGAAAAATGACATTTAAGATATTTTTAAACTTATATACTTAGATAAATACATAAAATATGTGGAATTACATTTATGAGTGTATTCCTTTTACTTTTGAAGTACAGAATAGTTTGAAAGACATGAATTCAGAGTCTAAGAAATGCAAGAGTTAATCATATAATGATGTGAGGAGGGCACTCCTGCTTGTAATAACATTAAAATGTATCAGTGTTGAAAATTGCCTACTTAAAAATTATGGAATCATTGAGAATATGGTTCAAGGTATCCTGTCCTAGAATGGACATTGGGTATATAGTAAGTTTAAAGTTGGCTTAGAAAACTCAATTATACAACATTTTCATGAAGTTTCTTTCCTTCATGAATTCTCTGATATTTTGCTGAAGTCACTCTACGTTAAGTGTATTCTTAACAATTTTATTTTATTTATGTATTCATGAGAAATCATGAATTCTGTAATATTCTTTGCCATCTGAAAGTTATTCTCCAGCATGACTGTAAGGTGACTATTAAGGTTTATTTCTAGGCAAAGTTTTTCTCATGATCATCATATTGCTACTATGTATGAGATCATTGATGATCTACTATAATCACTAATGAGATAATCTTTATTACCATAGAAGGGCTTCCTAGTCTCTCCATCCTTAAGATATATATTAGCATATACTTTTCAGAAATATAATTACCTAGAAATGTTTCCTCAAGATATTTTCTGCATTGAATGTATTATTTTTTCCCTACATGTTAATTTTGACATAGAGTGTGAGGTACTTGATTGCTGAAGACACTAGCACATTCTCTGCATTCATTAAATTTCACTTCTATGCTAATTCCATAATTTCCCATTGCTGAAAATCTAGCAGCAGGCTAATCTACGCTGACTATATTTAAGTATGCTAGGAGCACACTACACTGAACTATCATAGTTTGCCCCTTACATGAGTTCACTTGTATATAATAAATTTGCACTTTGCAAAGGATTATGTACCTTGACCTACACATTTGCTGGGTGTATTAATCAGAGTTGACCAGTAAAAGAAAGGTTGGCCCAATCATTGAATCCATAGGGTCTCTATCTTTCATTTTTATAAGTTCTTTGATGTACGGTGGGTGCCAAATTCATGTTGAAGGTTTCTCACACTAACTGTATACATACAGTTTGTCTCCTGTGCAACTTCCCTGGTGGGTCATGAGATCAATACTGTATGAATAGGGTTTTCCACAGTCAGTACATATAAAATAAGTCTTTCCTATGTGAAGTCTCTGATTTTGTACAAGGTATATTTTTTTCCTGAAAGTGTGACATATTCTTTACATTGTTAGGGTTTGTTCCCAGTATGAGTTCTATGATGCACAAGGAGATTTCTCTTTGAAGAGAAGCCTTTCCCACATTCACTGCACACAAAAGGTTTTTCTCCTGTATGAGTTCGTTGATGGACGACTAGACGACTTTTCACAGCAAACCCTTTCCCACATTCATTGCATGCATAAGGTTTCTCTCCAGTATGGATTTGTTGATGTAAAATGAGCTCAGTTTCCATGGTGAAGCCTTTTCCACATTCACTGCATATATAAGATTTCTCTCCTGTATGAATTTGCTGATGTACGATGAGATAACGTTTCATGGTGAAGCCTTTTCCACATTCACTGCAAGAAAAGGGTTTCTCTCCAGTATGAGTCCGCTGATGTACCACAAGATTGCTCTTAAAGGCAAAACCTTTTCCACATTTATTGCATATATAGGGTTTCTCTCCAGTATGAGTTCGCTGGTGTAACATCAGCCCACTATTCACGATGAAGCCTTTCCCACATTCACTGCATCTGTATGGCTTCTCTCCAGTATGTGTTCTCTGATGTACGACCAGCCGACTCTTCAAGGGGAAGCCTTTCCCACACTCACTGCAGGTGTAGGGTTTCTCTCCAGTGTGCGTTCGCTGATGTATGATAAGCATGCTCTTCACAGTAAAGCCTTTCCCACATTCACCACATACATAGGATTTCTCTACTGTATGATTTCTCTGATGCACAATGAGGTTACTCTTCCTGGGAAAGCCTTTTCCACATTCACTGCACACATAGGGTTTCTCTCCAGTGTGAGTTCGCTGATGTTCAATCAGACGGCTCTTCATGGTGAAGCCTTTCCCACACTCCTTGCATACATATGGTTTCTCCCCTGTATGATTTCGTTGATGTATGAGGACATAGTGCTTTGTGGTGAAGGCTTTCCCACACTCACTGCAACTGTAGGGTTTCTCTCCTGTATGAGTTCGCTGATGTATGATGAGCATGCTCTTTCCAGTAAAGCCTTTCCCACATTCACTACAGACAAAGCATTTCTCTCCAGTATGATTTCGTTGATGTACAATGAGATTACGCTTCCCTGGGAAGCCTTTTCCACATTCACTGCACATGTAGGGTTTCTCTCCAGTGTGAATTCGCTGGTGTTCAATCAGACGGCTCTTCATGGTAAAGACTTTGCCACAGTCACTGCATATAAAGGATTTCTCTTTTTCGTGAATTCTCTGATGTTCATTCAGCCTGGACTTTCTGGAGAATACTTTTGCACAAAGACTGCATCCATAAGGTTTCTCTCCTGTGTGAACTCTCTTATGATCAGTGAGTTGAGACTTCTTAATGAAGGCTTTCCCACATTCACTGCACATGTGGGTTTTCTCTACTTCATGAGTTCTTTGATGTTTAATGACCTGGGATTTACTGCTGATGGATTTTGCACTGACAGGGAATTTAACTCTAAGATGAAAATCTTCATGCTTGCCATGCTGAAATGATTTTCCATCTCCATTCAGTTTAGTAGAGATCTTAGTTTCACAGCTTTTACTCTGTTTGACCAAACTTAAATTTGATTTCAGAGTTTTCAAGTAAAACTCAAAAATACCATCATTTTGCCTGAAAGGAAAATGACTTTTGCTTTGAAGAACATTATTTTCAAATGTACTGTGTTTGTGGTTTTGTTCCATACCTTTCAGCACTCTTTGATTTTCCCAGTGATCCTGGAGATAATTATCAACTTTGCCAGTGTCTAGGAAAGAAGAGAACAATAAATTCTTTTATGAACTTATTTGGAACAAAACTGTTTCTTTTTAAACTGTTTTATTTTCTCTTCCTTGGTGTTTTCTTAAATAATGGCACTTCAGTGACAACCCTGTGATAACACTATAAAAGAAACGCTGTTTATAAATGTTCTTTATTTCTTGCACATTAGTAAAAACACAATAATATAAATAAACCAAAAGGAAAAAGCAATTAGTATACCATTAAGGATACATAGAGACTTCCGGCCAAGATGGAGGTGTAGGTGGATACACTGTGCCTCCTCACACAACCAAAATTAAGGACAACAAGGATTTAGAAAGAAGAAAACAACCAGAACTGAGAGATAATTGAACTGTACAGAAGTCCGACAACCATTCATCCAGACTGGTAGGAGGGGCGGAGCCGTGGCAGGAAGAAGCGGAAGTTGGTCGACCCCAGTGCACAGGCAGCTGCTGGTGGACCCGGGATGGTAGGCAGCAGCTAGCAGTCCCCAGGCGCAAGATGGCTGGTTGACCAGACGGTCCCACATTCGCGTGCAGATCATCCAGGTGATAATGGGGAACAAGACAGAACTCGCAACCCAGGGCCCCAGCGCTGGGAAATAAAACATAAAAACACCGAGACCCTGACCCCACATACAGTGTCACAATCCAGCAACTGAGCTGCCCAGCCCTGGGGAACACCTAAGGCTCCGCCCCTCACCACCTAACAGCTGCAACCAGACATAAATAAATAAATAAATAAAATGGCTCAAACGAGAGAACAGATCAAAGCCCCAGAGCCAATTCATCTAAGTGACCAAGAGATAGCCAACCTATCAGATGCACAGTTCAAAGCACTGGTGATCAGGATGCTCACAGAATTGGTTGATTTTGGTCGCAAATTAGAGGAACAAATGAAGGATACAATAAGTGAAATGAAGGAAAATACACAGAGAACCAATAGTGATGGGAGGAAAACTGGAACTCAAATCAATCAGAAGGACGAAACAAACATCCAAAGAGAAAAGAATGAAGACACAAGAATTCAAAAAAATGAGGAGAGGCTTAGGAACCTCCAGGACATCTTTAAAAGTCCCAATATCTGAATTATAGGAGTACCAAAAGGGGCAGAGAAAGAGCAACAAGTGGAAAACTTATGTGAACAAATAATAAAGGAGAACTTCCCCAATCTGGCAAAGGAAATAGACTTCCAGGATGTCTGAGAAGCTCAGAGAGTCCCAAAGAAGGTGGACCCAAGGAGGAACACACCAAGGCACATCATCATTACATTAGACTAGATAAAAATGAAGGAGAGAATTCTAGAAGCAGCAAGGGATAAGGACACAGTCACCTATAAAGGAGTTCTCATCAGACTGTCAGCTAATTTCTCAAAAGAGACCTTACAGGCAAGAAGGGGCTGGAAAGAATTATTCCAAGTCATGAAAGTCAAGGACCTACATCCAAGATTGCTCTATCCAGCGAAGCTGTCATTTAGAATGGAAGGGAAGATAAAGTGCTTCTCAGATAAGGTCAAGTTCAAGGAGTTCATCATCACCAAGCCCTTGTTATATGAAATGTTAAAGGGACTTACCTAAGAAAAAGAATATAAAAAATAGGACAGTAAAAAGACAGCAAACTCACAGATATTAACAACCACACCTAAAACAAAAGCAAACTAAGCAAACAATAGAACAGGAACAGAACCACAGAAATGGAGATCACATGGAGGGTTAGCAACAGGGGAGTGTGAGGAGGAGAGAGGGGGAAAGGTACAGAGAATAATAACATAGATGGTGGGTAGAAAATGGACAGGGGGAGGGCAAGAATAGTGTGGGAAATGTAGAAGCTAAAGAACTTATGACACATGGACATGAACTAACGGGGGGAATGTGAGTGGGAGGGGGTGTGCAGAGTGGAGGGGAATGATGGGGGAGAAATGGGACAACTGTAATAGCATAATCAATAAAATATAATAAAAAAAGGATACATAGCTGTCTATGTAGATTTGTCTGCTTTTGGAACTTGCAAAACATGTAGAAGTAGTAAAGTACAAGCAAGTCATTGTTCACAGCAAACTACAGGGTTTGGAGGGACACCATTCTACAGAACTTGTAAAGACCCAGATCCCAGAGGTGGAAGAGAAAATCAATCCAACTGATGAGGATTGCATTTGTTCAACCCCAAACTACTTACTGAATGGCTCCCATGTACCAGCACTGTGCTGGTGTTTGGAATATATAAAATATGCCTTACTTTTACTGATCTAAAATCTAGGGAAAATGGAATAAAAAGGAAAACAACAACAACAACAAAAGAATGGAGTTGAGATTGCTAAACATGGATTAAAGGAGCAATGGAAATGGTGGAAATCAGGATATTCTGCATAAAGAAAAGACAAAGTTGAATGACAGGTTCCATGGGGAGAGTGGTTAATGAAAGTGAGGAATCCTGGATTACTCTGCTAACTATATGACTTGAACCACCGAGTAGGTAGAAGCATTTCAAGTCAAATAAGGACTATTACCAAAATTCAGAAAGTGTAGAAAAAGTATGCACTGTGGAACATAAACCATGAGATGATTATTAGATTTGTACTACAGACATCAAGATTGGTTGGAGGTATAAATGGAGATAACAATGTGGAAATAATCATTATATACCTACATTCAAGAAAAGGAGATGGTGATATGTTGAAAGGACATGTAGTACGAAAACTGATAGGTATAAACCAAGGTAGACATTGCAACAGTTAGGGTTTTGGGATTCTTTAAGGTCTACTTAAAGGCACCAAATTCTGAACATAGAGTCAGAGAAATGCATACTGAGGTACACAGAATAAACATATTTGTTACCTAGCAACTAAGAATGGAAGATCTTCAGAATTTGAACTAAAATGAGCTGAGGCAGACTGTTACATCATAATTCTGTTCCTAAATTTGCCCTTCTGTAGACCACCAATCAAGCTAACTTTTCAGAAACATCAATCATATTGACTGACAACTCATATAATCAACACACCAGCCTTTTGTCTAGCTATGTCATGTTTTTTGTTTGTTTTGTTTTTTATCCTGACCTGAGGACATTTTTTTTCATTGCTCTTTTAGAGAGAGGAAGGGAGAGAGAAACATCAATGCGAGAGAGAAGCATTGATTGGTTGCCTCCTGTACATGCCCAGACCAGGAATCATACGCACCCTGACCGGGGATGAAACCCGCAACCTAAACATGTTCCCTGACTGGGAATCAAACCTGCAAACTTTCAGTTATGTAATGATGCTACAACCAAGCCACACCAACCAGGGCTAGCTATGTCATGTTATCATATATTCCACTTATAACAAAATAAGGCAACAGTGATTAACAGGAAAACTTGCAGCTGGTCAGTGTATCACATAGTCATCTTCAGAAGCTAATATGCTGCATGGGATATGGAAACTGTCACCTTTTTCAATCACATTCTGCATTCAGTACAAAAGTCATAAGAAAATTTTACCATTTCGATGTCCCTGATGTACTTGTTCCCTCACTTGCCACCAGCAGCACCTAATTCAGTAATTCTACATTTGTATCTCCTTGGCAACAGTTACTTTGTACTAAAGGAACAACTTCCTTCTTAAAGATCTAGATTGTGTCAGCTTTATCTCCAGTTTGTCTCAGGACATCTGCTTGTTCCTTATTATCGTTATACTACTAACACCCAGGTGAAAGTTAAGACAATGTAGAGCTACAAAAATACAAAACCAACCAACTCTCCACCATGCTATCTCAACTACATTTGAAATGCAATCAATCATCCCGGCAATAACAGTGTATATCTCCGTGAATACTCCATTGATACATGTTTCCACTCCACTCTTCCTCCTGCAGGAACTTTCTAAGAGTGGCTTTAATTTGCCCAACTTTAGGCCACTCTTTGATAGTCAAGCCCATGGACTCACTTGTTTCCTCATGTGTGTCATGCCTTTATTCCTAACTCATAGCATCATCATCCTAATTCAAAATATAGATATGAGAACAACAATTAAAATTTAAAAAATAAATTAAAAAAACAAAAAACAAAATATAGATATACCTTGTACATATCATGTCATAATTCCTATTGTGACTACCGCTATAAGCTCTATTTCCTCCATTTTTCTAAATTAGTCCCTTTATTATTTATATTTACAGTTACCTTCAGGAAAGATTTGACCTCACCCAAAGAGAGGTCTGGCCCTTGCCCTTGGCTACTGGGAGGTGATCTCTAGACCTTTCGAATGTCCCGCCTGATAGAAGTGTCTTCATTTGCCTGGTGGCTTTGGCCACCAGACAGTTTGACAGTATGATTTTTGATAGGGGTTTTGGGCTAAACCAGATCAATTATGACCTTTGGAGAAACTGGAGACTATAAGTATAAGCCCAACTTCTACAGAGACTAAAGGTTAGCCATGGAGGCAATATGTATCTCAGCCCTAAAACAAACTCTGGACAACAAAGGTTCAGATGAGTTTCCTTAGTTGGCAAAGCTCTGTGTGTATTGTCATACATCATGGCCAGGAAAAGGTAATCCTGTCCATCAGTCCAGAAGCCCCACATTTAGACACTTCCTGGATTCCATATGACCCAAGGAACATTCCTAGGTATATATCTAGAAAAAATGAAAGCATAAAAGCCAAAAAGTGGAAACAACCCAAAAGTCCATCAATAGATGAATGGGTAAAAAAAATGTGGCAGATGCATACAGTTAATTCTTATTTGGCCATAAAAAGGAATGAAGTACTGAAACTTGCTAAAACATTAAAAAAAAAACAAAAACCTTCAAAAAAATGCCAAATGAAAGAAACCAGATTCAAAAGACCACATATTTTATGATTCCATTTATATCAAATACCAAGAACAAACAAATCTATAGAGGTAGAAAATAGATTAATGATTGCCTAGCCTGGGACTTAAGAGAAAGCATTTTTAAAAATTTTCTTATTGATTTTAGAGAAAGGAAGGGGGGGAGTGAGAGAGAGAAAGAGAAACATCAATGTGAGAGAGAAACATTGCCCACTTGCATCCTGTATGCTCCTCAGCTAGGGTTCGAACCTGCAGCCTAGGTATGTGCCCCGACTGGGAATCAAAACAAAACCTCTTGGTGTATGGGATGACATTTCAATCAGCCATGCCACCCAGCCAGGGCAAAAGTGGCTTTTATAAAGTAATAATGTGATGAAAATCTTCCAAAATTGACTTTGATATAGTTATATAACTGTCCATAAACTACAAAACACTGAATTGTATGTTTAAGTTGACAAATTGTAAGGTATGTATCAATAAATTATCTCAATATAGCTGTTTAAAAGAACAACCAAGAATATATTGGGAAATAAAAGGGAAATTAATAAAATGCTGACACTTAATATGAACTAAAGGAAAATCAGATATATCAGAGGTACAAAGTAAGTAAACTAAGGAAGGCATAAGCTATGATTTGGGCTAGAACTGATATAGGATATAAAACTGTCTTTTCAAGTTAAACAGTCAACAGACACAGCAGGGACCTTTAAGATGAGGGCACCATAAGTGGAGAACATCCCTGTAATGCCAGCATGGACAGGAAAGAAGATATATCCCATACTAAAAGAGACACTAATACTGAAATAGGATGGTGGAAAGGGGTTTTTGTGAAAGGAAGATGATTCCTATTGCTCATGAAAAACTTGGAAATCTCAAGCCAGTAAAATATTTAAAACTAACAGTATATGTTAGACAATATTAAAGGAGATGTAAATTTGGAGTCTCCTTCAGAGGAAAGAATGAGCTTAATTCATGAAACTGGAGGAAAATGTTAAGGATTAAGAATACAGTGGAAAGGGCTTCTTCTGGTCAAGAAGGCAGTGTAGATAAACATGCTACTCAAAACCTCCTACAACCACATCAAAATTACAGCTAAATACAGGATAATCATCATTCAGAATTGCCTGAACTCTAGCTGAACATAAGTCCTAGAACTAAGGATATAAAGAACCAGCTATATCAAGAATGGTAGGAGAGATGGAGACTCACCATGGGCTGGTTCAATATCCAGGTGTGGCGGTTAAAAATTGGAAGGAATATCTCAGCTGCAGAGGTTCCCCTGAGGAGCCAGGAGTCCCAGGCCTACCAGGGCCCCCAGCCCAGGGTTCTAGTCCTGAGAAAAGAAGTCCCCATAATGTCTAGGTGTGAAGACCAGGGGAGATTATCCCTAAGCAAAACAAAGGACTCCTGGAATCCCAGGCAGTTCTTAAAGGACCCAGGTACTTACTCCCTCTGAGTTCTTACTCCCTCTGAGTAAGAGGGACCTACCGAGACTTACTCCCTCTGAGTTCCAGTACTTGGGCAGCAGCTCAAAAGGCACTAGGGACATACAGGGTTGAACTAAATTGTCTGTCATTCAGAGCAAGAGCTGAAGGGGTACCTTTCTCCCCAAAGAAGTGCTTGCAGAGGTCATTGTTCCTTTGCTGAGCCCTCCCCACGCAGATCTGGCAGACAGGCACCATCTCTGAGTCTCCATCAACCTGGCTAACACTGATCACCCTGTGATTCCGTCACACCCCACCCAACTTGTGGATCCACTCAAGCCCTTTCCAGTGGCTTTCTATACAAATGGCCTGTCTTGGCTCATGCTGCCAACTTTCCTAAAATCTCTCAAACAAGCAGCATCTAGCCTCTGTGTACTATGTACCTCTTGCTAAGTGGCCCAAGGCCAGACACTAGTGGCAGCCAGCCTTGGTTCACAGCTTGGCCTCTCCCACGTGCCTCCAAACCCAGCACAAGAAGCAGCCATCAGCAGATCGCTTTGTAGCTCATGCCGGGTGGCCCTGGGCAGGGCAAGGTGTCAGCTGACCTTGGCCTGTACCTCCCAGGAGACCCCAGAGTCAACATACCTGGTGGATAATTTCAGATCACGCCAAAGCACCACCCAACTACCTCCATGAGCAACACCCTCAAGGAGTAAACTCGGCGGATATAGGAGCCCCACTGAAATGAGTTCTCTGTGGGGCGGGCCCCTGCACAGCAGATCCTCCACAGTGACTGTAGCCAATGCTTGCAGCCGATTGACCTGGGGGTAAATCCCTCCCATTGATGTGCTGTAGGGAACCATTTCACATGGGGTGGAAATGTAGCTCAGCACTCACATGGAAAACCAGTGGGGAGTGAGTCAGCACACAAGACCATGCCTGCAGAGAGGTTCTCCTGTGGGGAATCAGGCCTGCATTGTACCTAGGCCACTATGAGGCTTGCTTTTGCTAAAATTCCCTCACCCTGAATTGAGGCAGCAAGTGCTTACTGTAACTTCCTAAAGTCTGTGCTAAACCTCCCAAGTATGGAGTGTAACCAGTTCAACCACTGTTCCCCCTGATCTACAACATCCTTCTCTTTGAAGTAATTAGCAACATTCTTTCCTTTGTTATCTGTAAAAGGTAATCACCTACAGTGAACCTGTGCATGGTAAATGAGGACCGTCCTCCATGTAACGTACCCAGAAAAGCAATAAAAGCCTGTCCAGGCAGGGGTTGGGGACCTCTCTCACTCAGAGTGGCCATGCCGTCCCTTTTTCTCCACAGGACTTCTGCAGTCCGTGTGTATTTGTTCATTAGCAACCACAAGACATGGATCCTGCAGGCCAGGATCCACATCAATGTGTCAACAGTGATCAAGGCTCAGTTACAACAGCAGGGTGCACATAGCCCACACAGGGGGTACACTTGAAGTGCCCAGCTCACGTGAGTGGGGAAGCTGCACCACTCAGCCCTATAGGACACCTACCACATAAGGCCACTCTACCAAGGCCAGGAGACATACCAGCTCTACCTAATGCATAGAAACAAACATAGGGAGGCAGCCAAAATAAAAAGATAAAGAAACAGGTCCTAAAGGAGAGAACGAAACTCCAGAAAAAGGACTAAACCAAATGGAGACAAGCAATCTACCAGATGCAGAGTTCAAAACACTAGTTATAAAGATGTCAGATAAAATAAGCAAGGTTCAGTTCTCAGAAAAGACAAAAAAGGGTTTATGTCCCTTTAAAGACCTAAAGAAAAGTTCGGCTGTGGGGAGGGATATGGAGGCACCGTTTATGTATCCTCAAATACACTACTCCCCAGCCTACTCTGACTAGAATATGACTTCTGCAGTGACTCATTAGGTGAAGCAGGTTTTGCCATCCCAAAAGATACCTTATGAGATATTGATTATTTTAAGCTATTTTCAAAATACAGAAGAACTCATGAAAACTCAGGAAAAACCTCTGATGTTCCCCCTTACTGCCTTTAAGAATTTAGATAGAGGCTGTGCTCCAGGAAGGGATATATCATCACAGACAAATGTAGTTTACTATGAGCTAGGTGTGATAGGGGGGAACCTAGCAAGGCCCTGTTGATCCATGTCCTCTCTGTGGCCCAGCAAATGTTTATTTACCAAATACTGGCTTTTCCATCTCCACGTGAATTGACTTCCTCTGCGTGGAAGTCCCAAATCACAACCCTCTCTGCCTCCTTATCCTTACCTCAACTGCCTGATTGTCTTTGGGCCCCATATTCTTATGGAGCCACTGTATGTACATACATAAGAAATTTGGTTATTTCCTCCTATTAACCTGTGTCATATCAATTTGATTGTTAGCCCAGCCAGAAGAACTTAGAAAGATAAAAAGAAAATTATTTTCCTCCCCTACACCTGACTTGTTGGTTCTCACCCACTCACCTGGACAAACTAGACTGTGGAGTTCATCCTCTGTTGTCCATGGTTCTTCCCCTAGTTCCAACTTGGAGAGAACATCTGGTTTGCTGACTTGATACCCTGTTCATAGGAAACAAGGGAAGACTTGGTTGGAGTCTGTCAAGATAGGAGAATGTTGTGTTTAAGTGACTATAGACAGTTTGCACATGTCAGAGACTTTCCTCTCAGGAGAGGGCACATGTGACACCAGTTCCAGGCACAGAGCTCCTAAAGCCCTCGTAATTTCCTAAGTGAACAGCATGATAGAAGCATCTTTTTTCATAGTCTAAGTTCCAGTTCCCGACACAGAACTTCTAACTTTCCTGGACTCTCAGGAAAGAGAGTGAGGAGTGTCTTCCGTGTGCTAAGGAAATGACTGGTGGCAGAGGGCCCCTATACACCTTCACGGTGGAGGCTGATCCAGAAAGGCAAAGGCATCAACAGAGGGCTAGAACCTTCAGCTCCAACCCTTCCTTCATTGTGGAAAGGGAGGGGGCTGAAGGTGGAGTTAATCACCAATGGTCAACGATTTAAGCAATCAGGCTTATATAATGGACCATCCATAAAACTCTAATCAACCAGGTGGGGAGAGCTTCCCGTTTGGTGACTCTGTGGAAGTGCTGGGAGGGTGATGTGCCTGGAGAGGGCATGGAAGGTCTGCACCTCTTACTCCACACTTTGCCCTAAGTGTCTCTTCCATTTGGCTGTTTCAGAGGTTTTTTTACTTTATAATAAACTGGTAATGATAGTAAGTGTCTTCCTGAGTTCTATAAGTCATTCTAGCAAATTATTAAACCTAAGTTGGGGCTGGAGGTTGTGGGAACAACCAACCTATAGCCAAGTTGGAAAGATTTATACCCAACTTCCACAGAAGTGTGGGTACCCTGGATACCTAATACTTACAACTAGCATCAGAAGTAAGGGTGGTCCTGTGGTACTGAACCCTTAAACCTGTGGAGTCTGATATTAACTCTGCGTGGCGTCAAAACTGAATTGAATTGAACTGCAGGACACCCAGCTGGTACTTGAAGAGTTGGAGAATTGGTTGTTGGTATAGAAAGACCCCATACATTCAGTGTCAGTTGTGTTGGTACAACTGATAGTATATTAAATCCTTTTATCAAGAGGCATTAAAAATCTGCAGATTCTAGTGCACCATTCAGAGCACTGCAGTGACTCCCAAGTGTAAGCACCTGGGAAAGGAGAGACCACAGACTGGGTGCCCTATGAGTGACACCAGGAGCTGTCCTCACCCGCTGACACCAGGTTGCTGTAGTTCTCCAACATCACATCCCTGTACAGGTCCTTCTGGTCAGGGTCCAGGAGCTGCCACTCCTCCCAAGTGAAGGCCACGGCCACATCCTCCAGCGTCAGCGAATCCTGTAATAACATGGTCCTGTTTAATGGAGTGTTTTATTTTACTGGTTCATAAATAATATAAAGGAAGTTGTTCAGCTCATATTAACAATGATTCTTCCTTCCTTCCTTTCTTTTAGCAAGAGGGGAAGGGAGGGAAAAAGAAAGGGAGAGAAACATTGCTTGGATGCCTCTTACATGCATCCCAATCAGGGATATGTGCACACTTGCAACCTAGGCATGTGCCCTCACCGGGAATCGAACCAACAATCTTTTGCTTTGCAGAAGAATGCCCAACCCACTGGGCCACACCGATCAGGGCTTAACTATGATTCTGGCACCAATTCCAATGTGTTTTTTTTTAACCCATCACCAACCAATACTCCAACACCAGCTGGGTTTCCTATAATTCATCTCAGTTTTGACACTCTCTACCTGGAGACAGTGTCAGATCCCACAGGTTAAGGGCTCAATCCTGTAAGAATGGTCCCCTAACCCCCATTTCAGTGCAAGTACAGGTTGTCATCTGTGCTTCTGACTGACCAGCTATAATTGAAGGTTCCAATGCCCTCCTTGGGTTTGATTAACTTGCTAGAGCAACTCAAGAAAAACAGTTTACTTACTGTTTACCAGTTTATTATAAAAGGATATGAGAAAGGATGCAGATGCACATCCAGATGGGAGAAATGCACAGGGCAAGGTGTTTACCAACCCAGAGGCTGTCCAAACCCTACACCTTCAGGTTTTGTATGGAGGCTCCACCACATCGCCATGATTGATCACTAACTCTATTTCTAGCCCTTATCCCCTTTCTGGATAATGAAGTGTAGAGCTGAAAATTCCAAGTTTCTGATCATGGCTTGATCTTTCTGCTGACCAGCTCCCATCTGGGAACCCCCCAAAAATTACCTCACTAGAACAATAGAAATTGCTATCACACAGGAAATTTGAAGGCATTTAGAAACCCTGTTAGGGACTAAGGTCAAAGACCAAATATTAGAACAAAAGATGCTCCTAGTATCTTATTACTTAGCAAATTACAAGGATTTTTAGGAGCCCTGTTTCAGAAACTAGGGGCAGAGACCAATGTATTATACATATTTATTGTTATTTCACAAAAGGTTAACATATTAGATACAGTAAAGAGATAATCAGCAAACTGGAATATACATTTTAAGAAATAACCCAAGCCTTGGTCAGGTAGCTCAGTTGGTAAGAGTGTTATCCCATATACCAACGTTGTGGGTTCGATCCTCGGTTGGGGCATATACACGAATCAATCAATAAATTTATAAATAAGTAGAACAACAAATCTCTCTCTCAAACCAATAAATCAATGAAAGGAAATAGAAATCAAAATAAAAAGTACCCCCCACATGAAGCAGCCCCACAGAGAGACTGAAAATACAAAGGGGAATTTAATAAATATGGAGGATAAAGAAAGGTCTGATTAAGGCTTATATGTGGTTTTTGGAAGAGATTATACAGAAACAGAGAAGCATACAAAGATCTCAGGAATGAGAAATTTTCAGAACTGATTAAACTTCCTATAACTCAGATTTAGTAAGTCAGCAAAGCCAGGCAGGAAATCTGCATGTAGACACATCTGGCTGAAACTACATACAGCAGACCAGTTGTAAAAATCAGATTATGAAAAACAACCAGAAAGAAAAGATGCATCACTGTCAAAAGAAAAATGAAATTTACTGAAACAAAGACAACACAAGCCAGAAAAAAAATGATAAATACATTTGGTCTTTGTCCCTGATTCCCTGGCACAGTTCTAAAACTCTTGGACTCTGGAGTGATGACTGTCTTCTGCATGCTAATGATTTGACTAGCAGCTGGAGGACCCTACATGGTTTCAGGATGGGGGCTGGTATCCAGAAAGATCCCCAACCTTGAGGGACTGGAGGTTGAGTTCAATCACCAATGGCCAGTGGTTTAATCAATCACACTTACACAATTAAACCCCCATTAAATCCCCTAAACAACAGGTTTGGAGAGCTTTTGGGTTGGTGAACACACTGAGGTGTTGGCTGGGTGGTGCTACCGAGAGGACCTCTGCACACTTCCCCCATGCCTTGCCCTCTGCATCTCTTCCACATGGCTAATCCTGAGTTACAGCCTTTATAATAAACTAGATGTACATAAAGTGCTTTCCTGAGTTCTGTGAATCATCCAGTAAATTGTCAAACTTGAGAAGGGAGCTGTAAGAACCTCCAAATTTAAAGCTGGTCATTAGAAATAGAGGTCACAACCTGGAACTTTCGCCTGGCATCTAAAGTGAGGGCAGTTTTGTGGAACGGGGCTCCTAACCTGCAGGATCTGATGCTACCTCCAGGTAGTTAATGTTGGAATTGAGTTGAATTGTAGGATACCCAGCTGGTGTCCCGAAGAGTTGCAGAGTGGGTATGTGCAAGAAAAATACCCACGTATTTGGTGTCAGAAGTGTGAATAAAAACAGCTCAGAAGTGTAGAATATTTTCAATGTCGTGATCCTGTGGTCCTGCAGCCTAGGCCCAACGTCACCAGAAAATGAATTGAGATCTGCTTGTCAACTGAATGGCCAGACAGGGGAAAACTATGGGATAATCTATCCCCTTGTTATTGCAGAAATTACTACATAGAAAAGAGAACAGAATTGGTAGGGGCTGCAAATTCTTAACACTGTTGATCTGATGACATCTGATCTGAGTTATTTAATGTGAGATGCAAATCCATTTGGAAAAACAAAAACTTAGGTTTGAATAGCTTTTTCCTGTTTAAAGTACTAACCATAAAACAAAAGAATCTATGAAAGCAATAGAGAAAGGAAAATATGAATAAAGTATGTTCATGTCACAAGCCAAAAAAAATCACAGAAAATAAGCCACAAGTTGTGTGACAGGAAAAATTAAAACATCTGAGTTGAAAAGATAGCATGGGCAAAGCTATAAGAAAACTGACAAGCTATAAAAATATTTTTAATAAACAAAAGGATCAATATATAGTGGATATAAACAACTCTTAATAATCAGTAAAAATTGTTTTATTAAATGTAAAAATGATAAGGACAGGCATTCCACAAGAGAAAAAAAATACAACTTATCAAAAAATATACAAGAATTTCAACCTCATCCATGCTGAGAATAAGGCTAAAGAATATCAGGCCATGCCCGGGCTGGTGTGGCTAAGTGAAATGAGCACTGGCCTATGACTCAAAAGGTCACCTTTTCAATTTCCAGTCAGGGCACATGCTTGGATTGCAGGCCAAGTCCTCAGTTTGGGGTGTGGAAGAGGCAACCAATCGATGTTTCTCTTGCACATCAATGTTTCTCTCCCTCTCTTTCTCCCTCCCTTCCCCTCTCTCTAAGAATAAATACAATCTTTAAAAAAAAAAAGAATATTGGGCCATTCAGATGGCTGAAAGTTATGAAATTTTATAACATCCTATTATTAAGTACTGGCAAAGACTGAAGGCATGGATGATCCCACATATCACTTACTATGTAGACAGCACTCATTTAGATGAATGAGTGCTCATTTTTTTTAGTATGGACAACTGGAATTTTATATAGTTAATATACACCAAACTACTGCAGTCATTATTCCTTTAGATGCTTAAATAATACCATCATAGGTAAACATGTTATATTATTTGAAGTATGAGTCCATTGATACATACATGTTGTAACTCATGTGTTGATGTAGTTGGATATGTACATAAATCCACATACATTTGTAAATAAGCACATATATATACAAGTGCACACACATGTTTAGTGACAGCAAGACACACTAGCAAACATCTGTTAAAGCAGTTTGAGGGGACAACAAAGAAGGATGCTATGAAAAGGGAATTCACTTTTTATGCTCATGTGCACTCACTCCATCATTAATATTTTTTCTTTAAAATGTAAATGAAAATAGTGCTCGCTTCGGCAGCACATACGCTAAAATGTAAATGAAAATAAAAGCAAAGAAAGGAGTAAAGAATTGGATTTGAAAATGGGGAAGGATTCTGCATTTTATAAGACAATGTGAAGTTATAAAGCAAACACCCTAGAACCCAATAATTCAAGCTCTTACCAGACAAAATTTCTTATAGCTATCCAAGGCCAAACCTGAACTTTCATGCCAGTTCAGCTACCTGTTGATGGAGGACCATTTGAAAGCCATACAATCCTCCCATTTTCGTAGGCCATTTAGGTTTTATTTCAGAATAAACCCAAAGAGACTCAATGCTGAGTGAGTCCTTTAAGTGACTTGCATCGGTCCCCTAATAAAATTGTCTTCACTGAGTTTGTGTGGTTTCCTCCCACGTAGGTCTCTGAGGAATCCTAAAATAAACAGCAGTAAAAAATCTGCTTCTGCCTTACTAGAAGTTCAAAACATTGTCCACCCTATCACCTCTAAGAAGAACATAACATTTTTCCTGAGACCTGCATGTCATGAAACATTGACACCCTCTGAAGAACTATCTGCTGTCTCCTCACCACATATGATACATATCCTACAACAGCATAATTCTCTGGTTGTGTTGGCCACTACAGACACTAGACACAAGCTGACAGCTAATGTAACTAGAGAACCCTTCAGTCACACACTACATTCTAACATTAGTTATTTACTCAGAATCATATGAATACTATATTCTTTGCCACGATGTTAGATTCAACATTTATTTCACTCTAGATAGTGAGCTAATTTTTATAGGTCTCTACAAATCTATTAGGAAATAGAAAGAATAAACCTAAAGTCACCTGAGCCTGGATCATTTTCTTCTATTTTAGGAAATGGCCGGCAACTTGTATACTCTTATCTTTGTCTTCTTTGATACGCCCTAAATTTCTAGTTAGAAATCTCACTATCCATTCAACAGTGTTCCCAGAAGGGGCAATATGTAGATCCTGGAACCTCTTCTCTCTTCATTCTTTTCTTATCTCTTGCCAAAACCTGTGGGATGAAGAGCAAAATTACTTTCAGAGTTATATTCCCCTTGCTGTGTTAAGTTATATTACCTTAAGACATAGTTGCAAGTATTCCCATTTCTTTATTTGGTTCCCTAGAGATCCTACCTCAGGTAATAAAACATAAGACCCTCTAGATATAAAAGTACCTTGAATGGAAAAGGGAAAGTGAAAAGTAATTTTCAGAACA
>PVKU01014033.1:0-25187 GCA_004027475.1 Anoura caudifer
TGCTGCCTTTAAGATTCTCTCTTTGTCTTGGAATTTTGCCATTTTAATTATGATGTGTCTTGAAGTGGGCTTCTTTGGGTTCCTCTTGATTGGGACTCTCTGTGTTTCCTGGATTTGTGTGACTTTTTCTCTCATCAAATTAGGGAAGTTTTCCATCATTACTTTTTCAAATAGGTTTTCTATCCCTTGCTCTTCTTCTCCTTCTGGTATCCCTATTATATGGATATTATTACGTTTCATATTGTCTTGCAGTTCCCTTATCACCTCTTCCTTCTTTCTGAGTGTCTTCCTTTTCTTGCTCTTTGTGGGTGTTTGTTTTCTACCTTGTCCTCCAGCTCACTGATTAGATCCTCTGCTTCATCCAGCCTGCTTGTAATTCCTTCTACTGTGCTTTTTATTTCCGAGATATTGTTCATTTCTTCCTGGTTTTGTTTATAGTTTCTATTTCTTTTTTTCATACTGTTGTAGTTTTCACTCAGTTCCTGTAGTTGTCTGTGAGTATCCAACTGGGGACCTGGCCCACAACCCAAGCATGTACCCTGACTGGGAATCAAACCTATGACCTCTGGTTCACAGGTCAGTGCTCAATCCACTGAGCCACAACAGTCAGCACTCACATTTCTAATATATTTTTGTAGGTCACTTTATTTTTTACTTTTTTACAATTTTTAATTTTTTATTTACAGTTTGTATTCAATATTATTTTGTATTAGCTTCAGGTGTACAGCATGGGGGTCAATCACAGACTTTACAATGTACCCCCCTGTATTTTCAGTACCCACCTGACACCACACATAGATACTATAATATTATTGACTATATGAGTGAACCCTAGTGCAATGTCTTAATTATCTTACCAGCTCTATGAAGTAGAAGTCATTCTGTTTTACAGATGCAAAGACTGTGGGCCAGAAAGATTTGCTTAAGTTCTCATAGCTGGCAAGTAACACAAGCTAAATCTGTTTCTCTGTAGAACCTTATCTTGAAGCCAGTAGTAACTAAAGTAACTTAGAAGTTCAAATATTCAGTAACAGCATTTGCTTGTCCCGACCTAGGTAAAGCTTCTAGCCCCAAGTCTTTACCACTTTGTCCCCTCATCAAATAAAAGAGGAAATCAAGGAAAATTAATTTGTCCCCTCTTCAAGAGAAAGAGGTAATCAAGGAAAGTAAGGTCAAAATTTTCTGAGACCAAGATGAGAGGTAAAACCGTGAACTGATTCCATGAGAGGTGGGGAGAAGGGGACCCAATGTTTGTATATTATCAGAAAAGAATATACTACAGTGGAAATTTATGATTTTGTGTTTGGCACATTCATAGCCATCCTGGGCTGAAAGTTGGACACCCCTGAGACAGCATATGGCAACCCCAGAACAACGTACATCTCTCTTTATTGAACTCTTTCAGGTCCAGGTTCCTGGGCTTTCTATTTAAAGCCTTCACCAATATTACTACTGTTAAACACCACACTGAAAACTACAACTAAGATAGAGAAAAAAAATGAAGTTAACATGAGTACTTTAATTTTTTAGAAACCTCCAAAATCAACAATCTAGTGTCTTGTTTAAATTGAAAGGTCTATTTATCATGTGGATGCTATATGCCAATAAGTACAAACAATTAAGAGAAGTTTGCTAATGCTTGTGACAAAGATAATTATTGTGAAAATGTAAATAAGCAGTAGCAGAAATTAATGAGAATGACAAAATATAACAATCTGTATTAATCTTATTTTATTATTGCTTTGTACTTTTGAGATTTTGGAAGTCACATATAGTATAATATAGAAGATATTTGTACAAAAAAAAGAATATGGTACAGTGGTTAAAAGCATGAGACTCAGAGTGTAACTAGCCTGGGTTTGAACCTTAATTTCTATTAGTTTATAGCCCTATGTCCCTTAGAAAAGTCAGTTAACATTTCTGAGCCTCAGTTTCTCATCTGTAAAATGAATATAAATAGTTCTACAATGTAAAAGTTGTTAGGGGGTTTATCAAATAACAACTCATGAACCCTGGCTGGTGTGGCCCAGTGGATTTAGTGCTGGCCTATGAACCAAATGGTCATAGGTTTGATTCCCAGTCAGGGCGCATGCCTGGGTTGCAAACCAGGTCCCTGTTAGGGGGCATGTTACAGGCAACCACACAGTGATGTTTCTTTCCCTCCCTTCCTCTATCTCTAAAAATAAATAAATAAATAAATAAATAAATAAATCCTTTAAAAACAGAACTCATGAAAGCCATTTATTACAGTACCTGGCTTAAGAGAAATGCCCAGTTTATGACTGCTAGCATTAGTTTTAGTTCTTCTTGCCACTTCTATCATTGTCCTTCCCTAGTCACAGGTATACCCAGTGTCTAGTCTATAGTCTGAGGCCAAGAGGTGTCAGTTTCCATTTGGAAAGACATGTAGGTATAGAAGTCATCAAGATGAGGATGGTGAGGCAAAATATCCTGATAGACTGAAGCCACTTTTAATTACGGCATGAATTTTCCAAATCTAAAGTCATTTTCACATAAGAGGGCTGGCAAATGAAGACTTTCTGAAAACTCTAAACTAACTTTTATTTTTTGTAAATGAAAAGATGCTGAAGTATTTTGTAGTTGCTGAAAGCAAACTGTTTCCCTGGTCTTTAAGGGTATTTAGCAAAAGGATAAATGATTACACATACAATCAGCCAAAGATTGCCCTTTAGTTTCCCAAGATAATCTCTTCTCAGTAACAATTTGTGTTTAATGTTTGATAGCTTCAAGGGTACAGGACTGTTACTTCTTTGTTGGCTAAAAGAGAGTGAGTTTAAGTGGGTGAGAGAGGTTTAGGTAAGCCAGGGGTTGCTGTAGCTGACCATCTGTAGGATCCAGTAGCAGAAAACTGGAGCTATTTAGGCTTATTTTGCAGCAATCAAGGGTGGTTTTGTGCAGGCCTGTTTGTCTCTTGCCATTCCTCAGGGAGTGAAGGGGAAGCTATGGACTGACTGTACTTATAAAAGCCTCATGTCTTTTTATACTACCATCCAGAAAATCTACTTCATTTACTTTCTGCCTTCTTGATCCAGAGTTCAAATACCACTTAGGATTGAACTAGGAACTAAACATTATTACTACTAACAATAAATTGAAATGCTATGTGTTGTGCTGGGCATTTGGCAAAGCACTTTACTGCATCAGCTTATTTTATGTTCACAACAACCCTATGGGTTTGGTTCCTTCATTTATAGATGAGAACATGCCTAGAAAGGTTAAGTAACTTCTGAAGTTCCCACAAATTGAAAGTTGCATAGCTAGGGCTATACCCAATTTATTTTGACCGAAGACAATGATGCTTCCTTTGGAAGGAAAAAGAACTTTCTGGATTCTGGTGATTGCTGCTATTTTGGAAGTTAGTCAATTTGTGAATGTGTACCATAGCACTTAGTCGCCACCCTCAGCATTTCTCAGCAACTCCTACTGGAAACAGAATTTGGAAATGGAAACTCCACAACCCAGATATGATGGAAAATAAAAATGAAATGGTTTTGTGATACTTAAAAAAACAACATTTATACATTAATGTTTCTGTTGTCTCAATACTAAATTTTTAAAAGATCTTATGGCATTGAACAACTTTTTCATGTAAGCCCAGAAAGCACATATGTAATGATTGTAGAAACACAAAAGTGTTTCCATGGAAAAGAAATTTCAAATGAATTTCAATGAAGGAAAAAATGGAACACTGAATGCTTTTATTGGAAATGAGGTACACTTGAAGAATTACTTTATAAGCCCCTGAATTTCAAGTTCTAATAGCTGTCAGATAGCATTGTCATATTGTGAAGGAAAATGTGCTCACTTTTTGCAGATGGGCCTATTTCTGCCACTTACTAGCTGAAAAATTACTTGTAAAGAATTAGGTAAAATATAATATGAAAAGCCTCAGTATTCAGGAAGTACTTTGTCTGGATTTCATTAAATCTAATGAGTCAGATCAGTTTAGAACCTTCAAATTGAAGGTTTATTATATAAACCTGTGTGTAGCATATTTAAGGAACATCTATTGGATATCTAATAAAAGAAACACACAATTTTCTGTGCCCTGTACTCCCACAAGAAAAGCTCTTTAAAAATAGAATTAAATCCTTTTCAAAAGTATACCTTCAGTGGCTATTTTATTTGCCACCAAATGCTTGGCTTGAGATCACTTGAAAAATCCTATTGTGTAGCCATAATGAAGGTCTCTCATCTTGAAATGAAAGCCTGACAAGGAAATCATTATGGACTTTGCATCCTGAGTCAGTCTGAAAGTGTCATGGCTTTTATAAGAACTCAAATTAACTCAGCGCCCACTACATACAAGACACACTAAGTGCTGAGAAGGGCACAAAGAAAACTAAGGCCTGGTTCTTGACCTCAGGGTGCTTTGTTAGCTAATGAGGACACATGGAATCCACAAACAAGGAGCCAGATGCCTTGGGCAATTTTCTCTGGACCAATATTTTATATTTGTGATGAGATATCATGTAACATTCTCTTATTCTATGAATGTGAATATCTCAGGAATAATACAAACCATAACTTCTGGAAAAGTTCAGAGGACTGGAATGGCTTCTGTACATGAATACATCCTGCAACTCCCCCTCTACCCCCAATATACATCACTGTACATGGAATTGTGCTGAAGGCATCTTTAAGAATTTATTAAGTTATTTTGGGGGGGGGAATCTTAGAAAATTAGAAATGGCACTTTTCAAGCCATAGTCACAAGGAAGCAGGTACCTCACATGATTGCCTCATACACAGGCTAATTCAGCCAAGTTGGGGTGGTCAGTCCATAAGGTCTGTATCTGCATGATTATAAGCAACTACACAAACGAAGAGCATCAGCTTAATGATGCATTTTACCCACAGTCGTTTGGGATCTTATAGAATTCCAGGGTGTCCAACCTTTGGGCATCTCTGGGCCAAACTGGAAGAAGAGTTGTCTTGGGCCACGCATTAAATAATTATGGCATGTAATCACAAAAAAAAATCTCACAATGTTTTACATACCTTTACAATTTTGTGTTGGGCTGCATTCACAGCCATCCTGGGCAGCATGTGGTTGGCAGGGTGCAGTTTGGATACCTCTGTAAGCCTCCAGATCAAATGAGAAAAATGCACATTTTTAAATTTTCTTTTCAATTAGGAGGAGGATTTGTGATTCTCAAGTCCAATGAAATTAATTCCATTCTCAAAACCCTACTTATAGAACTTTTCTGTAGTTCAGTATGGTGATAACTAGCAATAAGAGCTTTCATGCTTTCTGCACCCTAAAAATTTGTGGCAATCACCTTGTGTGCTGGTTATTGTAGAAAGATTTGGGGAGGCTCCAAAGAAGAACATACTCTACACTTGCCCTTGAAGATTCCTCTGCCTGGTGGGGATGAAAGAGAACTAAACCAGAAGTTAACATTCTTTTTTCAGAAAAGTTTATAATAATGTGAGGGATTTAAAACTGAAATGTTCATAAGACCTAGGTAAGTAACAAGGAGGGTCTGGTAGAGACTTAGTAGAGAAGGTTTCCCCAGTGGGGTAAGGGAAGAAGCCATGACTCAGTCCTAGTAAAGGCTTGCCATGGAAAAACAATGATCCAGGGTAGCCAAAGCTTTTGATTTTTCCCCTCACCAAACCCAGAAATCCTGATTTTTTTATATTGTGAAAACTCTTTTAATTTGAAATGGTAGCAACTATTTTAAAGACATGTTTTTAACACTGTTCAAGGGCAAAACAAGAATTTTCTATAAGCCCCTTGCAGAAGTCTACAGGCTGCCAATGTATCATGACTGTTTTAATAAAATCATGCTGACCAGGTTTTTGCAGCTAATTGGTCATATCACAGTGAAAGTCACTTGTCTTCTCTGAACCACAGTTTCTTCAACTGGAAAATGGGGATGAAATATCTACCTTCTCAGACTATGAAAAGAAATCTAATTAAATTAGAAATGTGAAAATGGTTAAGAAGATTTTTTAAGCACAAAATGCAAGACTCCTGAAATATTCCAGCTTTGGTTGTTTTCCCTAACCAGCTCATTCTAAGTCAGAACAGGTTCAGTAGGTTCAAACAGATCCTAAACATCTCTTCATATTTTTTTAAGGTGAGATGGAGCATTTCTATATGGGTGAACTTATTTGTAAATGTACTTGATTCCACATGACATAAACACTGTATTAATGGACTGAGTAAATAATAAAATGACATTCCTGTGCATCTGATTTGGCAATTACTTAGATTCAATCATATTAGATCCTGTCTGATGCAGAGGGCATAACTGGCCTTTCTCAGAACTACAGATTAGCACCTTTGTTCTCACCATTCAAACCAAGAGAACTCAATGTTATGAGATACTGGTATTGTCTCCACATCAGTTCAAGGAAATTTTTAAATTGTGAAGTTTGGAAAACCTCTTTAATTCTATTCTGGTCATCCCACTCTTAATCACATCCCTCAAGCAACACTGACAAATAATACTGTAATTTTTAATAAACAGCTGCAGTAAGGCTAGTTAAGCTGGAAAGTCCTTAGTGAATTTAGAGATTGCAGCTCTGCTGAATGACAAGTCAAATCACTCCTTGAGTTTTATCTCAACTGTTCTGCCTATCCATTTTAGAGAAACAAACAAACAAACATGTAGCTCCCTATGATTTCTCTAGGATCAAGTTTTATCCTGAGTTTTAGTTTACTGCCCCAAACATCAAAAACCGGCTTTCAGAAGATGCTGCAAGAATCTGGTATGGATACATATTTTTCAGTCTCTGAAACTAGTTCTTTTTGGAAAGAGAAAACTTTTTTGGTAAGTTCTTTGAGGATTGTTTAGTTTTAGAATAATGTAGACTTTCATTTGAAAAGGAATTTTTTGTTTTTTTGATTACTTACTTTGAAAACTCTCCTCCCCTTAATTCGATCAGGTTTTTTTCTTTTTTAATACATCCTTCCTATCTTTATAATCAAAGAGGTCAAAATGTCTCTTTCACTCTGCATATAGAAATAGAGCTGGATTATGGGAAAAAATAAATTTGTGATCAAATACTCCTATGGATTGTGCCTGTGTAGACAAATTGACCTGTAAAAAGAAATGACCTATCTAACATGAAACCTCTTTATATGGACTTTTCAATGAACACATCATGCCAGGAAATAGATCAGGAACCCTTGCAGCTGGGAGTTTGATGCTTTAAAAAATATCTGGAGATAGTTTCCCTAAAGGAGAACCTTTCTATGTTTCTGGTGCTTTTATAACCTCTACATGGCCATTAATTTGTGTCCATGCAGAGGTAATTTGAAACCACCACAAAAATAAGGCCCTGAGCGTGTGATGGATGGATTTTTAAGGATTAAGAAACTGACTTTGGGGAAAAATAAAGCAAGAAAAAATCTTTATGGCTTATTGATCTGAAATCTTGTAATAACAAATGCTAGGCAAAAGAAATGAAAAGTGTAGATAAAAACTGACCTAGTTATTATTATTTTGCCTGTTATGACCTCATAAAAATACCATATGCACAGTTCATCAAAATGGGACAATATTTAAACCCAAGAAACCACCACCTAAAGCACAGATTTAGGCCATGACAAAATATTGATCATTAGTGTCATGATTAATTGCATTTTTAGATTTTGGCTACTCTGTTTTTCTGTTATACTGAAAATGCACAATGCTTGATTTAATAAATCATGTTGACCCTTCATCAAAGTGGCAAGACCTGAAGAGCACACAGAGAAATAAAATATTTATAAGAATATCTATGTCTATATAGTATTTTGAATATTAACAATTTATAAAGTATTATGATGAAAATGTTTTTCTTTTTCAGTGACACTAAAAACTAATATTCCTTAAAGCAGAAACAATATCATGCACTCATTAACTAAACAATTAATTTTTTTAAATATACAAATTTGAAAGTATCCAGTTAGAGGGAGCAGTGTTTCTTGACCACATTTTAAATATTTCACCATGAAGCCAAACATCCTTTACAATATACCTAGGGGATAACCCCAACAAACAAAAAGCAACAGTAACTTTCCTGCCTTTAAATGGACATTATAGTGCATGCTAATCACTACATTGTTGATAATAAAAGGACAGAAAATTCAATATCCTATTCTATTTTTATTTCAAATAAACAAGAGTCATAAACACTTCTCAAAATTACTATATTTAAAATTTGCTTACACTTCTCTTCAAGTATACACACAACAATTTATTGTACCTGAATATTTATATCAGTTGAATAAAGTCCATATGTTTCAAATAAATGTGAAAGACATTTATTTTTAACCTAATTCTCCCAATTAAACAATGTATTAATTAATTGCATATTTCAAAAAACTTACAGGGATGTTATAGCAGCTTGTAAACTGCCTTGCATTGCATAATATATAACTTCATAAATCATTGCAAAGCATAAAATAATGAGCAAGACCAAAGGCTGAGTAAAAAACAAACTATAAAACACAATTTCAACTAAATTTATCATTTTATCTTTTTAAAAGAATCTATGACTGGATAAAAGCAAAAAATGTCTGTGGAAAGAAAACCCATTTTGTTTAGATTGCAGCCATATTTGCAAATGGTGGAGATATACAAAGAAAAGAAGATTATGGCCACTGATTTCTATTTTTAAGAGGAGTTATTAGCTAACCAACCAGTTCAGCTTGATTACATATAAGTCTCTATTTCACGTGGGAGAGGGAAAGGGACATGAGATCACAGTGACAGGAAAAACAACATAAATAGCACTTAATCACTAACAAAATTAGAAGTCAAACTGGTTTTTACTTCTTATAGGTGACATTAAAGCAGAAGAGGCATCTACTTGCATTGTATATATTTACAACCTCATTAAGAACATTATGTCTCTATTTCTTCCATTAAATTCCCTTTATTGGAATTGCAGAAATGAGCTGGAATTACCCAAAATGTACAATTTGAAAATCTTTCCAGAAAATGCCTTCTATTCTTTTAATTTATTCTTTCTGAATTCTGGGAGCTATGCTACTCAATCTCTAAACTAGCTTCTATTTGCTATAATCTACAGATCCCCATTGTCTGTATCCTTCTTTGTGAAAAGCCAATTATCATCTAGACACAGACACATAAAAACAAATACTCTTTCATTTACTGTCTTAGACAACCAAGAAGAGACAAAGTTCTATTTTAAAAACACAATAAGCCAAAATTTCAATGAAAATTTCCATGAGTATTAATATCGATAGCATTCTAATGATACATACACATGACTTTTACATTATTTTTCAGCAAGTAAAATACATTCCTTTTTTACATTTATACCGTCAAACTGCAAAGAAATCACCACATACCAACAGCAAATTCCATTTAGATATCAGAATGGTTTACCAAAATACTTGAAATCACCCAACTAACTTTTTAGAATAACAAGTTTTTAATATTATTTTAATAATGAACATATTAGTTATACTAAAAACCTCTCCAAACTTTACTTAATTTTATTTATAGCCTCCAAAACATCATAACTTCTTTAATACCCCAGTGCTCCCTTTTGGTTCAGATAGATCAAGACATTTTTTTTTAATTAAAAAATCATATACACTGTATATATTCATTCACAAGGCAGTAGTATTTAACTTGGGAGATGTCAATTCACTCTGCAGATGGCTCATGGTTATTAGAGCTTTTGTTCTGCCTTTACTATTACAAGTTATTGATCTAAAACATGTGCAAACAAAGCTACCTCTTTAAGTGGGAAAGGAAAAGCATCTGTTGCCTTAGACAATTAGCATAGAACCACTGGGATTCCTCCAGTTCTCATCCCAGTCTTCATGGTAAATAAGTGACCCATTACCTCTGCTACAGGACATTCAATGGCTTGATGACGGCTGCATTCATTCAGAAGATATGTTTTGTCTTTGATACATTTATGCTGTATGTCTGCCTATCATCCTAAAGAAAGAAAGGGTGGTGAGGATGTATAGATCCCAACATCTACTGATAAACAGCAAGCACAGGCGTGGAGACATAGTGTAGTAAACAAGCTCTGTCAATAGGGGAAATCAAAGTTAGCATTTTAAGAAGTTTTACCAAAATTTTAGAAAAGGAAAAAAATTAAATATCCTTACAACTTTTCATATGTTAGATCTGGTAATTATGCCTCAGAAGTAAGTTCTTTCCACATTCAACAGCACTGTGTGAAGAAGATGAGCTGATTTCCAGCAGGGATATTGAATCCTTCCATCTGAAGGACCAATCAAGTGTGAAGTACAGTATAGTTTTAGATTCAATTGAAAGGAAAAAGCTTGACTACTAGTTCATAGCATGACAACGTTCATGGATTAGTTCAGACCCTATTCTCCTCCCTGAAAGGATATCACAGCATGAAGACAGTTTTCAATGCATTAAACTTTAATAGCTGAGTGGGGGGAGCAAAAGCTTCCCTTTGGTCTCTATAGAAACAGTATAGCCAAAATTTTTTAGGCAAAATTAAGGTCTTTGGTCTTAGGTGCTGCATCTCTCCTCAGAGGTTTTTTTCCACAAACAAATCTTAGCTTGTTTTGGGGGTACTATTAAAGGGAAGAGGCAAAACCTACTCCATTACTTTTCCCTTTGAACTCCACACAGACAGCCATTGCAATGAGCCAAATGTATGGCTCCCAGTGTCAAAGGTAGGTGAAATCATCTCTAAGGAAAGACTTTACTCTTTTTTGTGTTGGCGATGTTTTCTATTGTTGACAGAAAGTGCTTCCTGATCATCTCTGTGAACATTTCACTGCTCCGTAGTGCACAGGCTGGAGCAGGCCTCTCCCCTCCCTCATCTCCCACTGCCTCCTCCACTCATCTCAGCCTTTAGGATTTTTCTACAGCAGCCTCCACAGCATTTCCTGAATTGTTCCTCTATCCCTACTCAACATTATAACAGTACACTGTCAGAACAAAAGTGTTTCAACAACACTCTAGTGGTATTAAAGGTGGCATTAATGAGGCAGTTCATTAAGAAGTTACCATGCCTAAATTTTCTTTGTCAGAATTCCCAGTTGAAGGCATGAAGACCCTTAAATGTGAAGATTTTCTTCTACAATTTTAATTCCCACTCATATCGGCTGTATCTGAACCTACCCTAAAGCAATGTTTTAGTTCTTTTCCTACTTCCTAGCCACAACTTCATCTCCAGGTTGAGGACTCCTTTACTTATATGGAAATGCAAATTCTTCATCTGCGTAAGTAAGGGGACTCCAAACATGTGATGAAGAAAATTTAAGATTCATTTTTCTGGAGGCTTATAAACACCACAGGAAGTGGGGATTGTTGGGACATCTCATCCCTCAGTGGGCCTAATGAATTTAGATATTGATAAGAAAATCTCTAAAGAACATGAATTAGGTGATGTCAGAAAATGGCTTTCTTTAGAAAATCCTATCAATAGCATGATAAAAGAACTGGCTTGGAAATCTATTGAACCAACCTTTAAGAGCTATTTATGGGACCAAACCCACGGATGGGGTCCCCTTGTCTCACACTTCACATTTATATAATGCCAGCAATACCACTATAGAGTTGCTATCTAGCATCTGGACTTCTAAAATCCCCAGGAAGCAACTCAAATAACATTTTTAATAGTGAAAAACAACCCCCGAGCATCCAGCATTAAACAACAGAGCCAAAATGGATAGCTTGCCAAATACCATAAGTGTGAAGTGAGTATATCAGCTGTCACACAAAAGGAAAGAGAGACTATTAATAGCTGTCTGCAGATTATATATATATAGCCAAATGATATATACTCACACATCATTTTTCATATTTGAAAGTCAAGAGGCATTGGAGAAGCAACAGAAGAAAGAAACAAAAATGGGCAGAGTCATTGGCAGCAGAAATAGCAAAGAGATTAGAAATAAGGATGGAGAGGTTATATTGATAGTGGCAGGGATAGCAACATAAGTTCATGGAATGAGGAGCAATGGCACCCAAAAGTTTCTCAGCATATCTCAATCAATGAAAGTTTCACAGAATGGAGAAGAGAGGACATTTGCCACATACAGAGCAGAGTGACAAACTCATTCATGCATGCCTGCATTCTAACCATATCTGGTTACATCTATGGAGTAATTTCATATCTAAGAAAGCACACATGTTCCCCTTTCCCCCCTCTATTTGGACCTGCCTCTGGGGTGCTCTCATGCAAACTGTGCTCCTCTGGCTCCCCTCCATTTGCTTCCAGCAATGGTGGCCGGGTGCTCAGTGTTCCTCTTATACCTAGCTTTTTCCTTGGACACTCTGGTCCAGAGAGCAGGTAACTGAAGGGAAGATGGTGGCATGGTAGGAGAGAGCAGATTCCACTTCCCCCTACACATGGGAGAAAAATGTGGTTGATCTACAGTGGAACAGAGCAAACAGCCAACAGTACCACAGCATATATGAGAATAGGAGATCAAAAATTGTAGTGGACATTGAAAAGCCAGATGGTATGGAGAATATTTCAGGACAATAAGAGCCCAGGGAACAGCGTGGAGATCAGGGCGGCTGAAGCCTGCGTCCTGGTGCTTCAGGGCTCTTATTGGCGTCCGGGTCTGCCACCAGGTCAATTGCTCCCTCCCTGACCAAACAATGTTTGAGCAGCAACGGGAGAGACCTGGTTGCTTGAAGTCACAGAGAAGAGAGTTAAGGCTTGAGTGACAAACACGCTGAGGCTGTGAGCACCCACACATAGCCCTGAGATGAGTGCACTCCAGAGCCCACGCAACCAGAGGTGTGGGTGGCACCTGCACGACCAGAGGCACCCACAAACAGAGGAGGGGGCTTTGTGGAAGACCTGGAGCCCATGCCAGGAACCCGGGGAGTGCGAGCAATTTGTGGGAGAACCAGAGCCCACGCATGTGAACCCAGGAATTGAGCATGATCCCCCCGGAGCTCATGCCCATGAACTTAGGGTGAGCACACACAAAGAGGAAATCTGGAACCCACACCCATAAACTTGGGGTCAGTGTATGCCCTCTAGGAGACCCAGGCTCACACTCATAAACTTGGGAATGCACACACTCCCCAGGAGGCTCAGAACCCATGCCCGAGGCCCTGCATGGAGAGGCAACGGGCTAGCTCTGGGGAGAGTGTGCAGCTAGCCCCAGGAGAGTAGCCCAAAGCTGACTGAGTGCTGAACAGGGAGAAAACTGATACCATTACCCCTCAGCCTATTGCAGCCAGTAAGACCAGAAAAACTGGCTTGGCCAGTTGGAAAACAGCAAGAGTGTTGTTTATATATATATAAATATATATAATATTATTTTATTTTATTTTATTTTTATTTTTCTATGTCTCAATTTCTTTTGCTTCTCTATCCTTATTTCTTAATTCCTTCTTCCTTTCTTTCCAATTTTATCTCTTTCTACTCTCTTTTTCTTTTTTCATTTTTTTTCTTTTCTCTTTAAATACCCATGAGTGAGACAAAGAAAAAAAAACCCTGGAACTGAGGAAAAAACAGAGTTGGACACAAAGAGGGGGCGTCCGAACATCTGAGAAAGTGGAAGCTGTGAACACCAGGATACCCAAAGTAGACTACACCACTGAATCTCACAGGCACTCTACCACAGAAGTTAACATCACATCATAAACCCAGAGAGCCAGAACAGATCAATTTAAGAAGCTGAGGCTAAAAAGAAGAGTCTCACAAACAATGGGAAGACAAAGAAAGAATCCCCAAATGAAAGGAAAGGAAGAAGCCCCAGAAAGAATGATAAATGAAACAAAAGCAACTCAACTATCACATACTGAGTTCAAAGCAATGGTTATCAGGAAGCTCCATGAGTTCACAATGAGCTACCAGAAACTACAGGGAAGCTACAATGAACTCACTGCAAACTATATCAACATGAAAAAGGAAATAGAAACTATCAACAAGGGCCAAGAGAAAATGAAGAATACAATTTCTGAACTGAAGAACACTGTAGAAGGATACAAAAGCAGAATTGATGAAGCAGAAGATCGGATCAGTGAGTTGGAGGACAAAATAGAAAAAAACACACAGGAAGAGCAAGAGAAGGAAAAGAGGCTCAGAAAGAATAAGAGTGATTAAGAGAAATGCAAGACAATATGAAACATAATAATATCCATATAATACAGATACCAGAAGGAGAAGAAGAAGAACAAGGGATAGAAAACCTATTTGAAAAAGTAATGATGGAAAACTTCCCTAATTTGATGAGAGAATAAGTCACACAAAACCAAGAAACACAAAGAATCCCAATCAAGACGAACCCAAATATGCCTACTTCAAGACACATCATAATTAAAATGGTAAAATTCTAAGACAAAGAGAGAATCTTAAAGGCAGCAAGGGAGAAAAAGGAAGTAACATACAAGGGAGCCCAGATAAGGTTAGAAGCTGACTTCTCAATGGAAAGGCTCCAAGCTGGAAGAGAATGGCAAGAAATATTCCAAGTAATGAGAACCAAAGGCCTGCAACCAAGACTACTTTACCCAGCAAGGCTTTAAATCAAGATAGCAGGCCAAATAAGGAGCTTCCCAGACAAAAGAAGTCTAAAAGAATACACCTCTACCAAGCTAGCTCTGCAAGAGATACTAAAGGGACTGCTTTAAGGAAAGGAAGGAAAAGAGAGAGAGAGAGAGAGAGAGAGAGGAACACAGGTACGAAAATGGCAATTAATCAGTACCTATCAATAATGACCTTAAATGTAAATGGATTAAATACTCCAATCAAAAGACATAGAATAGCTGAATGGATAAGAAAGCATGACCCACACATATGCTGCCTGCAAGAGACCCACCTCAGGACAAAAGAGCTACACAGACTGAAAGTGAAGGTCTGGAAACAAATTTTCCAAGCAAATGGACAGGAAAAAAAAGTCAGGGTAGCAATACTCATATCAGACAAAATAGACTTCAAAAGAAGGGCCATAAAGAGAGACCCAGAAGGTCACTTCATAATACTCAAGGGAAGAATCCACTGGGAAGACATAAGCATTTTAAATATATATGCACCCAACATAGGAGTACCTTAATACATAAAGACTATCGTAGAGGATATCAAGGAAGATATTGACAGCAGCACAATTACAGTAGGGGATTTTAACACCCCACTGTCAAAAATGGACAGATCTTCCAAACAAGATATCAAGAAAGATATTGTGGCATTGAACAAAACTCTAGATGAAATAGACTTAACTGATATATATAGAGCCCTTCATCCCAAAGAAACTAAATACACATTCTTTTCAAATGCACATGGAACATTTTCAAAGATAGACCAGATGATAGGACATAAAACAATCCTCAACAAATTCAAGAAAATTGAAATCATATCAAGCATTTTCTATGACCACAAGGGACTGAAACTAGAAACCAACCCCAAGAGGAAAAATGAAAAACACTCAAAATTATATGGTTTGAACAGCATGTGATTAAACAATGAATGGGTCAAGGATGAAATTGGGGAAGAAATCAAAAAGTTTCTGGGAACAAATGAAAAAGAACTCACAACAACCCAAAACTTATGGGACACAGCAAAGGCAGTTCTGAGAGGGAAGTTCACAGCTATACAGGCCTACCTAAAAAAGATAGAAACATTTCAAACAAACAACCTAACCCTATGCCTACAAGAACTCAAGGAACAACAACAAAGACAGCCCAGAGCAAGTAGAAGGAAAGAAATAACCAAATGACAGAGAGACTAAAAGCACAATTCTAAGAATCAATGAATCCAGGAGCTGGTTCTTTGAAAAGATAAACAAAATCAACAAGTCTTTAAGCAGGCTCATCAAGAAAAAAAGAGAGAGGACCCAAATAAACACAATCAGAAATGAAAGAGGAGAGATTACAACTGACACCACAGAAATACAAAGGATTCTAAGAAATTACTCTGAAGAACTGTATGCCAAGAAATTTGAAAACTTAGGTGAAATGGACAAGTTTCTAGAAAAATATCATCTCCCAAAACTCCATGAAGAAGCAGAAAGCTTGAACATACCAATAACAGCAGATGAAATTAAAGCAGTAATCAAAAAAATCCCAACATGCCAAAGCCCTAGACCAAATGGTTTCACAGGAGAATTCTACAAATCATTTAAAGAAGATCTAACCGCTATCATCTAAAGACTATTTGAAAAAATTCAAAATGATGGAAGACTCCCAAACTCTGTTTATGAAGTCAGCATCACCCTAATCCCAAAACCAGATAAAGACACAACAAACAAAGAAAACTTCAGGCCAATATCACTGATGAACGTAGATGCTAAAATCCTCAACAAAATATTGGCAAACTACATCCAACAATACATGAAAAAGATCATACACCATGACCAAGTGGGATTCATCCCTGGGATGCAAGGATTGCTCAATATTCACAAATCAGTAAATGTAATACATCATGTTAACAAAAGCAAAGACAAAAATCACATGGTCATATCAATAGATGTGGAAAAAGGACTTCCTGCCAAGATGGAAGCGTAGGTGGACACACTGTGCCTCCTCTCACAACCAAAATTAAGGACAACAAAGATTTAGAAACAAGAAAACAACCAGAACTCATAGAAAATTCAACTGTTCGGAAGTCCAACAACCATTCATCCAGACTGGTAAGAGGGGTGGAGTCATGGCAGGAAAAAGTGGAGGTGCGGACCAGGCACGCAGGCAGCAGAGGCTGGCAGACCCCAGGTGCACAGGCAGTGGCTAGCAGACCCCGGGCATGGGGTGGCAACTGAGCAGACTCAGTGAGGCTGCACAAGGTGGCTGGGTGACCAGTTGGTGCCACATTGGCGCACAGATAATCCAGGCGAAGGGGAAGCAGCAGAAGGGACTGGAATCTGAGAGTGAGCAGAGCAAGCACCATTGTTCCCTCTCGGACCCCACCACCACATAGAGTGTCACTACCCAGTGACTGGGCTGCCCCACCCTGGGGTACACCTAAGGCTCCACCCCTCACTATATAACAGCCGCAAGTAGGCAAAAAAAAAAAAAAAAGGCTCAAACTGGAGAACAAATCAAAGCCCCAGAGCCAATTTATCTAAGTGACAAAGAGATAGCCAACCTATGAGATGCACAATTCAAAGCCCTGGTGATCAGGATGCTCACAGAATTGGTTGATTTTGCTCACAACTTAGATGAATAAATGAAGGCTACAATAAGTGAAATGAAGGAAAATGCACAGGGAACCAATAGAGATGGGAGGAAAACTGAGACTCAAATCAATGGAGTGGACCAGAAAGAAGAAACAAACAACTAAACAGAAAAGAATGAAGAAACAAGAATTCAAAAAAATGAGGATAGGCTTAGGAACCTCCAGGACATCTTTAAACGTCCCTACATCCGAATTATAGGGGTACCAGAAGGGGAAGAAGAGCAACAAGTGGAAAAGTTATTTGAACAAATAATAAAGGAGAACTTCCCCAATCTGGCAAAGGAAATAGACTTCCAGGAAGTCCAGGAAGCTCAGAGAGTCCCAAAGAAGTTGGACTCAAGGAGGAACACGCCAAGGCACATCATCATTACATTAGAAAAGATTAAAATGAAGGAGAGAATTCTAGAAGCAGTAAGGGATAAAGGCAGAGTCACCTACAAAGGAGTTCCCATCAGACTGTCAGCTGATTTCTCAAAAGACACCTTACAGGCAAGAAGGGGCTGGAAAGAGGTATTCTAAGTCATGAAAGTCAAGGACCTACATCCAAGATTGCTCTATCCAGCAAAGCTGTCATTTAGAATGGAAGGACAGATAAAATGCTTCTCAGATAAGGTCAAGTTAAAGGAGTTCATCATCACCAAGCCCTCATTATATGAAATGTTAAAGAGACTGATCTAAGAAAAAGAAGATAAAAAATATGAACAGTAAAAAGACAGCAAACTCACAGGTATTAACAACCACACCTAAAACAAAAGCCAACTAAGCAAACCACTACAATAGGACCAGAAACATAGAAATGGAGATCACATGGAGGGTTAGCAATAAGGGAGTGGGAGGAGGAGAGAGGGGGACAAGGTGCAGAGAACAGGTAGCACAGACGGTGGGTAGAAAATAGACAGGGGGAGGGCAAGAATATTTGGGAAATGTAGAAGCTAAAGAACTTATGAAACATGGACATGAACTAAAGGGGGGAATATGGTTGGGAGTGGGTGTGCAGGGTGGAGGGGAATGAAGGGGGGAATGGGACAACTGTAATAGCATAATCAATAAAATATATTAAAAATAGATGTGAAAAAACATTTGATAAGGTATAGCACCCATTTATGATAAAAATGCTCAGCAAAGTGGGCATGAAGGGAGCATTCCTCAACATAATAGAGGCCATATATGAAAGACCTACAGCCAACATCATACTCAACAGGCAAAAATTAAAATCTTTTCCACTAAGATCAGGAACAAGACAAGGTTGTCCATTTCAACACTTCTATTTAATATAGTATTGGAAGTCTTGGCCACAGTGATTAGACAAGAAAAGGAAATAAAAGGCATGCAAATCGGAAAGGAGGAAACAAAACTATTATTGTTTGCAGATGACATGATAGTGTATATAGAAAATCCTATAGACTCAGCCAAAAAGCTGCTCGACCTAATGAATGAATCTGGCCAAACAGCCAGATACAAAGTCAATATCCAGAAATCAAAGGCATTTTTGTATACCAACAATGAAACAGCAGAAGCAGAAATCAAGAAAGAAATTCTATTTGATGTAGCAAAAAGAGAAATAAAATACCTAGGAATAAACCTAACCAAGGAGGTAAATGACCTGTATGCAGAAAATTACGGAACACTGAAGAAAAAAATCAAGGAAAACACAAACAAATGGAAACATATATCATGTTGATGGATCGGAAAAATCAACGTCATCGAAATGTCCATACTACCAAAAATAATTTACAAATTCAATGCAATACCTATTAAAGTACCAATGGCATATTTCACAGACATACAACAAACACTTCAAAAATTTATGTGGAACCATAAATGGCCACAAATAGCTGCAGCAATTTTGAGAAAGAAGAGCAAAGTTGGAGGGATCACAAAACCTGATACCAAATTGTATTACAAGGTCACTGTAATCAAAAGAGCCTGGTACTGGCATAAAAACAGGCACATAGACCAGTGGAATAGAATAGAGAGCCCAGAAATAAACCCAAGTTTCTATGGTCAATTAATATTTGACAAAGAGTACAGCAACATAAAATGGAGTAAAAGTAGCCTCTTCAACAAGTGGTGTCAGGAGAACTGGACAGCTACATAGAAAAAATGAAACTCAAACACCAACATACACCATACACAAGAATAAATTCAAGGTGGATAAAAGATTTAAATACAAACTGTGACACCATTAAAGTCCTAGAACAGAACATAGATAGGAAAATCTCAGATATTTCATGCAGCGACACTTTTATTGATATTTCCCCTAAAGCAAGGGACGTAAAGGAAAGAATAAACAAGTGGGATTTCATCAAAATAGAAAGCTTCTGCATGGCTAAAGAAACAGTATTAAAATAAAAAGAGAACCAACCATATGGGAAAACATATTTTCCAATGATACCTCAGGCAAGGGTTTAATCTCCAAAATATATAAAGAACTTACATGACTCCACTCTAAGAAGACAAGCAACCCAATTAAAAAATGGGCAAAGGACTTGAATAGACACTTCTCCAAGGAGGACATACAGAAGATCCAGAGACACATGAACGATGCTCAATATCACTAGCTATCAGAGAGATGCAAATTAAAACCACAATGAGATACCACTTCACACTGGTCAGAATGGCCATCATAAACAAAGCAACAACCAACAGGTGTTGGAGAGGTCGTGGAGAAAAGGGGACCCTAATGCACTGTTGGTGGGATTGCCAACTGGTATAATCACTGTGGAAAACAGTATGGAATTTTCTAAGAAAACTAAAAATGGATCTGCCTTTTGACCCAGTGATTCCACTGCTAGGATTATATCCTAAGAACCCTGAAACACCAATCCAAAAGAACCTATGCACCCCAATGTTCATAGCAGCACAATTTACAATAGCCAAGTGTTGGAAGCAACCTAAGTGCCCATCAGTAAATGAATGGATCAAGAAACTATGAAACATTTACACAATGAAATTGTATGCAGCAGAATGAAAGAAGGAGCTCCTACCCTTTGTAACAGCATGGATGGAACTAGAGAGCATTATGCTAAGTGAAATAAGCCAGTCAGTGAAAGACAAATATTGTATGATCTCACCTTTAACAGAAACGTAATCAATGCAACAAACAAACAAGCAAAATATAACCAAAGACACTGAAGGGAGTCACCAGAGGTGAGAGGGGAGGGAATTTCAGGGGGAAAGGGAAGGGTTTAGAGCAACAAGTAAAAGGACACTTGGAGAAAAACTAGGAGGGGTGGAAATGGGAGGGAGGTGGGGAGGGTGGGATGGTGGGCTGGGATGAGAGTAAAAGACAGAGAGCTGTACAAGAATAACAATTAAAATAAAATTTAAAAAGTAAAATAAATAAGTAGAAAAATTCACACATGTATATAGTACCTTGCAAAAGCATTTTTGTCAAAAAGCATTTATAATACAAATCTCAAAGTACCTAGAACCTTTACCAAAGGCTCATTTCTTTGAAGGTGCTGTATAGTCAAGACATTCCTGGAATGTCGGTGATTTAGTTTTATGGTATTGATTGAAATTATTCCCAATGCCTATTATTATTTTTAAGTGATGTAGCATGTACCCTGTAGTTATTTCATAATTGTTTGCTGAGTGAATGAATAAATCATGAAAATCATCAATAGTAGCATAACCAAGAAAGGCTTATTTTGGCCAGATTCTTTAGATAATTCATTCATATATTCAACTGGCATTTGTTGATTGGGTAACTTTCAGAATGGTTGTGTATTGTTGTGTGTGTTGTTGGTGAGGGGGAGAATTGACACAAGTGACATGATGTGTGACACATAGCAAAGTGCTGCTAGCATCCATTAATTTAATATCCATCTGTTAAACCCATCAGACTAATATTAAAGTAGAAATCACCATGGATGATGTGGCTCAGTGGATTGAGTGCCAGCCTGGGAGCCAAAGGATCACTAGTATGATTGCCAGTCAGGGCACATGTCTGGATTGCAGGCCAGGTCCCCAGGGGACATGTGAGAGGCAACCACACATTGATGTTTCTCTACCTTTTCTCCCTCCATTTCTCTAAAATTAAATAAAGAAAAACAAATTTAAAAAAGACATAGCCAAGACACGCTTGAAAAATATTTATTTTTACTAATAAGAAAATAAACAATGATCAAAACAATGAAATACGTATTGATAATTACTTGTAGTGAAATTGGTATACATAGACAAATAGCCTTTAAGTAGCGAATTTTATCAGGCTTAAAAGCACACATTAACTCCTTGGCTCTGCAAGGCCATGGAATGGAATGGATACATTCCAAAAATGGAATGTATCCTGAGTTAGTAATGAAAGATATGCACAAAAATTAATCTACAAGAATTACAGGCAATATTATTTGTGTTAATAAAACACAAGACAACCTCAATCAGGGGCTTGAAAACATTATGCTATAGTCAGTCATACAATGACATATTAAACAGTTATCAGAAATCACTTTTGAGATCCAAGAAGGTGGAGGAATAAGTGAAAGCTATACTAACCTCCTCTCAGGACAAATCTGGAATTACAATTAAATTGTAGAGGAATCATCTTGAATAACCAACTGAACACTAGCTGTAGAGAAGCCTTACAAATATGAACAGACAGAAGAAAGCACTTCAGCACAATGAGACTAGTAGGGAGTGTGGAAGAGACATGAGAGGGCTGGCTGGACTCCCACACGTGGCAGCTGAAGTGCTGGAGGGGTATTTCAGCAGCCAGGGGTTCCCTCTGAGAAGTGTGGGGTATAAATGCCAAGCTGGGCACCCCATCCTGCAGCACCAGAGCCAGAAAGGTACCCAGATAACATCCAGCTGTGAAAAGCAGCAAGAGATCTGTCAGTTAGGTAGAGACCCAGAGACAGGTAGAGACTCAGAGAGCCTTTTATTATTTTTTAATTTATTTTTTTAAAGATTTATTTATTCATTTAGAGAGAGTGGAAGGGAGGGAGAAGAGAGAGCAAGAAATATCAATCTGTGGTTGCCTCTCACATGGCCCCCTATTGGGGACCTGGCCTGCAGCCTAGGCATGTGCCCTGACTGGGAATCGAACCCTTTGGTTCACAGCCCAAGCTCAATCCACTGAGCTACACCAGCCAGGGCCCAGAGAGCCTTTTAAAGGGCCAAAACACAAAATTTCATTTGTAGTCAATTACCCTGGGTGCTGACAAAGGGAGGGCAGAGCGGACTAGAGAGTGGATTTGAAAAAAGTCTAGGGTTGGTGGCCCTGGGGAGAGAACTGAGATACTAGTCACCAGGAGTCATGTGCTGAGTCATTCCACATACTGTAGGAGCCATCTCTCTCAAGCAGAGCACTCCTTTCTGAATGGCATCAGCCAGAGGGGAAGCAACAGTCTTGCCCACAGGAAATACTCTGTCCCACCCTGTGGTGCTTAACCCTGACTGCTCATTACAGATTAATTAGTTCATCAGCTTATCAGTTAAACAGCTGATTAGTTTAACATCTAAGGTGGAGAAAACAAAGAAGCAGCCAAAATAGGCAGACAAAGAAGTAGACCCCAAATGAAAGAACAAGAATTTTCCAGAGGGACTGGATGAAATGAATGTAAGTAATTTATCACATAGAGAGTTAAAGTAATGATTATAAGGATACACAACAGCATGAAAGAAGACATAAAAGATCAGACAGAAATAAAGAATGCAATACCTGAGATAAATAACACACTGGAAAGAATAAATAGTAGGTTAGATGAAGTAAAGGATCAAATCAGTGTTTTGGAAGACAAGGTAGAAAAAAAAATCAGACAAAGCAGCAAGAAGAAAAAAATTAGAAAAAATGAGGATAGCTTAAGATACATCTTGGAGAACATGAAGTGTAACAACCTCCACATCATGGGACTACCAGAAGGAGAAGAGAGTGAGCAAGGATTGAGAACCTATTTGAAGAAACAATAACTGAAAACTTCCCTAATCTGGTGAAGGAAAAAGTCATATAAGTCCAGGAAGCTCAGAGTCCCAAAAAAGTTGGACCCCAAAAGGCCTACACTGAGACACATCATAATTAAAATGACAAAGCTTAAAAGTCAAGAGACAATCCTAACAGCCACAAGAGAAAAGCAGGTTGCTACATACAAGGGAGCACCAACTAGGCTGTCATGTGATTACTCATCAGAAGCATTTCAGGACAGAAGGGAACCTCATGAAATGTTCAAGGTAATGAAAAGCAAGGACCTGCAACCAAGGATACTTTACCCAGCAAGGCTATCATTCTAAATCAAAGGAGAAATAAGGAGCTTCCCAGACAAGAAAAAGCTAAAGGAGTTTGTTAACACCAAAACAATACTGCAACAAATGTTAAAGGGCTTGCTTGAAGAAGAAGAAGAAGAAGAAGAAGAAGAAGAAGAAGAAGAAGAAGAAGAAGAAGAAGAAGAAGAAGAGGAGAAAGGAAAACAAAAACAGAGGAAAACAGTCTAACAATAAAATGGCACTATATATGTATCTATCAGCATTCACCTTAAATGTAAATGGCTTAAATGTTCCAACCAAAAGACAGAAGGTAGCTTAATGGATAAGAAGACAAGATCCATATATATGCTGCCTCCAAGAGACCCATCTCAGATCAAAAGATACACACAGACTAAAAGTAAAGGGTTGGAAAAAGATATTTCATACAAATGGAAAATAAAAAAAAACTGGGATAGCAGTACATATATCTGACAAAATAGACTTAAAAACAAGGCTATAGTAAGATGCAAAGAAGCATATGACATAATATTAAAGGGGACAATAAAACAAGAGGATATAACCCTAGTTAACATTTACATACCCAGCATAGGAGCACCTAAATACATAAAGCAAATCTTAATGAACATAACAGGAGAGATCGACAGATACTGTCATAGTTGGGGATTTCAACAACCCATTGACTTCAATGGATAGATCTTCAAGGCAGAAAATCAACAAGGAGACAGCAGTCTTAAATGACACACTAGATCAAATGGATTTAATTGATGTCTTCAGACCATTTCACCCAAAAGCAGCAGCTTTTCAAGTGCAGATGGAATGTTTTCAAGGATAGACCATATGCTGAGACACAAAACAGGTCTTAATAAATTTAAGAAGATTGAAATCATATCAAGCATCTTCTCTGACCACAACACTACAAAACTAGAAATCAATCACAAGAACACTGAAAAACACACAAAGATGTAGAAGTTAAATAACGTTATTTTTTATATTTATTTTTTAAATTTTATTTTAATTGTTGTTCTTAAACAGTTTTCTGTTTTCTACTCCCATCCCGTCCCACCGCCCCAGCCCTCCCCAGCTCCCTCCCATTTCCACCCTCCCCCCAGCTTTTGTCCATGTGTCCTTCATACTTGTTGCTCTAATCCCATCCCCTTTTCCCTAGATATTCCTATCCCTCTCCTCTCTTCTTCTCAATTTCAGTGTCTTTGTTTATATTATGCTTGTTTGTTTGTTTTTTTGATTAGGTTCCTGTTAAAGGTGAGGTCATATGGTATTTGTCTTTCACTGCCTGCCTTATTTCGCTTAGCATAATGCTCTCCAGTTCCGTCCATGCTATCTCGAAGGGTAGGAGCTCCTTCTTTCTTTTTGCTGCGTAGAATTCCATTGTGTAAATGTACCATAGTTTCTTGATCCATTCATTTACTGATGGGCACCTAGGTTGCTTCCAACACTTAGCTATTGTAAATTGTGCTGCTATGAACATTGGGGTGCATAGGTTCTTTTGGATTGGTGTTTCAGGGTTTCTAGGATATAATCCTAGCAGTGGCATTGTTGGGTCAAAATGTAGGTCCATTTTTAGTTTTCTTAGAAAATTCCATACTGCTTTCCATAGTGGCTGTACCAGTCTGCAGTCCCACCAACAGTGTACTAGGGTCCCCTTTTCTCCACAACCTCTCCAACACTTGCTGTTTGTTACTTTGTTTATGATGGCCATTCTGACTGGTGTGAGGTGGTATCTCATTGTGGTTTTAATTTGCATCTCTCTGATAGCTAGCGATATTGAGCATCTTTTCATGTGTTTCTGGATCTTCTGTATGTCCTCCTTGGAGAAGTATCTGTTCAAGTCCTTTGCCCATTTTTTTTTT
>PVKU01014034.1:0-25190 GCA_004027475.1 Anoura caudifer
TTCTCTCCTTCATTTGAATCTTGGGTAGTGTAATTATAATGTGCCTTGGTGTGTTCCTCCTCGGGTCCAACTTCTTTGGGACTCTCTGAGCTTCCTGGACTTCCTGGAAGACTATTTCCTTTGCCAGATTGGGGAAGTTCTCCTTTATTATTTGTTCAAATAAGTTTTCCACTGGTTGCTCTTCTTCTTCCCCTTCTGGCACCCCTATAACTCGGATGTTGGGATGTTTAAAGATGTCCTGGAGGTTCCTAAGCCTCTCCTCATTTTTTTGAGTTCTTGTTTCTTCCTCGTTTTCTGTTTGGTTGTTTCTTTCTTCCTTCTGGTCCACTCCATTGATTTGAGTCCCGGTTTTCCTCCCATCTCTGTTGGTTCCCCATGCATCTTTCTTCATTTCACTTATTGTAGCCTTCATTTTTTTCATCTAATTTGTGAGCAAAACCAACCAATTCTGTAAGCATCCTGATTACCAGGGTTTTGAATTGTGCATCTGATAGGTTGGCAATCTCTTCATTGCTTAGATCAATTGGCTCTGGGGCTTTGATTTGTTCTCCGGTTTGAGCCATTTTCATTTCTGGGTTTTGTTTGTTTGTTTGTTTGTTTTGTCTAGTCGCAGCTGTTACGTAGTGAGGGGTGGAGCCTCAGGTGTTCCCTAGGGCGGGACAGCCTAGTCGCTGGGTAGTGACGCTGTATGTGGGGGCGGGATCTGAGAGGAGATAATGGCGGTTGCTTTACTCTCAGATTCCAGTTCCTTTCACTGCTTCCCCTTTGCCTGGATTATCTGCGCGTAAATGTGGGACCACCGAGTCAACCAGCCGCCTTTTGCGGCCTCACTGGTTCTGCACAGTTGCCACCCTGTGCCCAGGGTCTGCTAGTCGCCGCCTGTGCACCTGGGGGCTTCCAGCCACTGCTGCCTGCGTGCCCGGTCCGAACCTCGGCTTTTTCCTGCCGCGACTCCGCCCCTCTTACCGGTCTGGATGGATCGTGTTGGACTTCCAAACAGTTTGATTTTCTGACTTCTGGTTGTTTTCTTGTTTCTAAATCTTTGTTGTCCTTAATTTTGGTTGTGAGAAGAGGCACAGTGTGTCTGCCTACGCCTCCATCTTGGCCGGAAGTCCACGGTAACACTTTTGAGTTGCCTTTGAGTTACCACTAGGGCATGTAAATTTCTTCTCAAGCACAGGTAAATTTTAAACCCATTCTGCTTAGCACTGGGGCTGTAATTAGCAATCACTGTCTTTTAAGCATTCTTTGCCAGGCAGTATTCTAAAAGTTACATAAATTAATAAATTTTGTCTTCATGGCAAGCAGAGAAGTGAGTAGTGCTTACATTTCACAGATGGGGAAACGTGCACAGAGAAGCAAAGCAGGTTCCAAGGTCACACAGCTAGTAAGTCAGGGGCAAAGCTGACTCACTACACACTAGTCATCACACACACACGGTTTCCTCCACTTATCCTCCCACAGCTTTGCCACCCTAGTCTCACTTTCCACCACTAATCTCAAAGCATAATCTGGAATAGTCAGCCGCCGTTTCCTCTGCACCCACTTGCTCTGCAAACATTTGTACTCTGGATTCTACAATCACATTCTATTGACATTCTCTCTTCTTCAAGGACAGGGATGATCTCTAATTAAAAATCAAAAATCTGGGCCCTGATCGGTGTGGCTCAGTTGATTGCAGCATCATCTCATAGCTGCAGGGTTGCGGGTTCAATCCCTGGTCCAGGTGCACATGTGCAATCACCAGTTTGCCTACAATCCCAGGTCCAGGCATATGGGAGGCAACCAGTCAAGGCTTTTCTCTTGCATCAGTGTTTTTTTCTCCCCCCTCCCCTCTCTCTAAAAGCAATGAATAAAATGTCCTGAGGTGAAGGTAAAAAAATTTTTTAGAGTAAAAAAATAAAAAATCTGTAAGATTCCCTCAGAGCTTATTCTTTTTAACCTCTGTCTACATTTCACCCTTTTTGGAAGTTCTCCTCCCTTGGCTTCTAGGTTCCTGACATGGAACATGGGTTCCACGTACCTTTCCACATACCTTTCTCAATGTTTCTTCACAATCTCCTGTGCGCTCTTTCCTCCAATGCTTTCAGTGTAGGTTGAGGGCAGCTCCTACATAAATAGAATGTGTTGTTCATAGGTTTAAGTGTAAGCATTGGCAAGAAAGAGATTGTCTCTTGGAAGCTCAGGAATAGAACTGTGTAGCTATAGTGCAGGTTCAGGGACAGGAATGGTGGGAAGTGGGAGCAGGAGCGATAGAGTCAGCCAGCCGTGGAGGGCTCTGATCGACAAGCATGAGTTTTTTACACATACCTAGTGTGCTGTCAAATACCAGCAATGACATGGTTCCAGAACACTAGTGTGTAGAAGTAAAACATCTCTGTAGTAAAATGATTGCTTACATAAGCATACCCAATAGACTGAGATGAAAATACCCCAATAGAATGAAATCTAATACCACAACAAAGACAATTCTTGCAATCTGGACTCTACAATGATGTCATATTTATACTCATCAAACTGCATTATAAACACAGGCTTAAGTAGCTCTTGCTTCTCTATTCTGACTTGCTTTTTATTTTTCAGTAGGCCACTTAATCTCAGCCTCCTCGTGCGTGTGAGAGAAATTCCTACATCCCTTGGTCACTATAGAGAGTATTAAAAAACAGTATTTTAAGGCTCTTCTTCAGTAGATGTGATTGTGACCAGTCTTTATAGCATGACTACAATACATGTGACTAACTTCGTTTTAAAGATGAGACAAAAACACAAAATTGCTTTTTGGCTTGGAGCTCCCACCTGGAAACATTCAAGAGAGAAGACTGTTCGTTTCTCCCGGTTGAGTTTTCCTTTGGCTCTAATTCCTGCCACTGTCTCTGGGTTGGTATTAAGTAATACAGCCACATGCTTACATGAAAATAAGTCAGAGGCCCATCGTCTGCCCTTTCCTTCTCACCTCTTTCTTGACACAGGCAACCCTGTCCAACAAAGGCAGCATCGACGCGCTCTTCAACGTGATCCCTGCCACTTCGGCCTTGGGGGCCTGCTTTGTCTTCAGTCCCAAGGAAGGCATCATCGAACCCGCTGGAGTCCAGGCGGTCCAGATTACCTTCAGTTCTGCCATCCTGGGCCACTTCGAAGAAGAGTTCCTGGTCAATGTCAATGGGTCACCCGAGCCTGTGAGACTGACTATTAGGTAAGATACACCTATAACTAATATGGCAACTAGCCGAACTTTTTACCTACTGCTTTCTTAAACTTCAGAACTAGATCATGTCTTAAATATCCATAACCGTCTTTGTTGATACGAACACATCCACTTAATGGGGTATTTTAAGTTTCCACCAGTGTTTCCGTACTAAATGTGTAACTTATTATTGTAACATGGACAGATGCTATTTTGGTATCTAGTTTTTTTTCTGTAAGCTGTAACCTTATAAAACAAGGGCTTAATCATTAAATTAGTTTCTAATAACTCTGTTTTGGGATGTTAAAAAAAATAAGTTATTAACACCTGTATAAAATCACCTCTTGATTATCACAGCTTCACCAAACCTTCACCTTTTGTTCTTCTTTTAATAAAATTCTTTAAGTGCTCTTATGTATAATGCCTACAGGTATTATAAAAGAGGCTACTAATAGTGTCAGTCAGCCAAGGCTAGACACTTGCAGCCTTTGTGCTAGAATTCTTTTGATGGCTTCTCCAGCTGCTTGTGATAATTGAAAGTCATTAATAGCAGAGTTTGTCCTCCGGTCTTAAAGAGTTCTCTATGATCAACCCATTGTGAAGACCTATGACTTTCGTTCCCAGCGCCTTGAAAGATGATATTTTTCAGAACATACTGCAGATTCTGTTTGGATTCCCACAGCAGCAGTTGCTGATCCCATGGGGTCCCTCTCATCACCGTCCCTGCTCTCAGGGCCTCCCTCCATCTGTGGCTGAGGTCTCCTCCGGGTCTGAAGGTAACAAAGAAAAGAGACAGACACATACGGCCTGAAGGATCCTAGGAAAACTCACTGATCTTAAGATGTCCACTGGAAATTCAAAATCTCAAGATTAGTTCAAAAGTTAATAGCATTTCTTCTCCAGTCATTCTTCCACCTGAGTATCCCTGTGATGGGGTGAACTTCCTCCTCCCGAAATTCGTATGTTGAAGTCCTACCACTCAGTACTTCAGAATGTGACTGCACTTGGAGACAGAACCTTTAAAAAGTAGTTAAGGTAAAGTGAGGTCATTTGGGTCGGCCCCAGTCCAGTCTGACTGGTGTCTTTATGAGAAGAGGACATTCGGACAGACACACAAATAGGAGACTGTGTGAAGACACAGAGGGAGGGTAGCCATCTACAAGCCAGCGAAGGAGTCTCTCCGAAGAAACCTGTCCTGCCAATGCATTGATCTTGGACTTCCCTCCTACAGAACTGTAAGGAAATCAGTTTCTGTGGTTTAAGCTACCTAATCTGTGATATTTTGTTACCGCTGTCCTAGCAAACCAATACAAACCCTAAAAAGTCAGGAGGACATGAATCCTATCAGCAATTACATTAAGTGCAAATATAGTAAACACTTCAGTTAAAAGGTAGAGATTAGCAGAATGGATTTTTAAAAATCCCCACAAAACATGATCCACCTATATGCTGTCTACAAGAGACATACTTTAGATCTGAAAGTATGAACAGATTGAAACTTAAAAAGGTGGAAGAAGATAGAACCATGCAAACAGTAACCAAAGAAACCTGGAGTAGGTATACTATTATCAGGCAAAATAGACTTTAAAATAAAAATTGTCACTGAAGACAAGGACATTTTACAGTTACAAAAGTCAATTCATCAAGAAGCTATAACAATTATAAACATATGTGCACCTACCAGCAAAGCTCTAAAATATATGGAGCGTAAGCTGACAGAACTAGCAGGAGAATAGGTAATTTAATAATAATTGGAGATGTCAATACCCTACTTGCAACAAGTGATAGAAAAACTGGGCAGAAGATGAGGAAGGAAAGAAGGGAGCTGAACAGCACCGCCGCAAACCCGCCTGCCCCAGCGACGCCTATGGAACACTCCCCTCAACAAGCGCCCTTGGGGCCTTTTCCAGGACTGTAGGTTAAGTTATCAAATAAATCTCAATAACCTTTAAGTGATTTGAATCATACACAATGTGTTCTTCAACCACAAGGAAATGAAATTAAAAATCAAAAAGAAGAAATTTAGGGAATTCACAAATATGTGAAAACTAAACATACTCCTAAATTACCAATGGGTCAAAGAAGAAATCACAACAGAAATTTTAAAATACTTTGAAATGAATGAAAACAAAACAGAAGATATTAAGCTTTTGAGGTGTAATGAAAGTGGTGTTTATAAGAAATTGATACCTGTAAGTGCTTATTTTTAAAATGAAGAAAGATCTCAAATAATTAACAATCTGAATTTCCACCTTAAAAACTTGAAGGAGCCAAATAAATCCAAAACAAGCACAAGAAAGGAAATAATAAAGGTCAGACCAAAATGAATAAAATAAAAAGCAAAACAGTAGAGATAATTAATTAAACTGAAAGTTTGTTCTTTGAAAAGATCAACAAATTGACAAAGTTCAGTGAAACTGACCAAGAAAACAAGTGGAGAAAAGCCTCGAATTACTAAAATCAGGATTTAAAGAGGGGCATTAATATCAACCTTATAGAAATAAAAAGGATTATTAGAGAACGTTATGAACAATTGGATGCCAACAAATTAGATTGTCTAGGTGAAATGGACATGTTCCTAGAAAAACATAAACTATGAAAACTAACTCAAAAGTAATAAAAAATGTGAATAAACCTATAATAGCTTAGGGAGATTGAAATAGAGCCACCACTACTACCATCACTACCACCCCCCCGCCCCCCACCCCACCCCCCCACACACGCACAACACAACCCAGGAACAGATGGCTTCCCTGGAGAATTCTACTGAATGTTTAATGAAGAATTAACATCAATTCTGCACAAAATATTATCTCCCCCCAAAAGAGAAGAGGTGTGAACACTCTCCAAATCATACTAAAACCATAATGTTTTCCATTGTGAATAGCAGGGTTTAAGCCTCTCCCAGGAACCTGCTCACAAGGAAACTTGGGCTAGTTAATATGCCAGGTGCTCTGTGGAGGTTGAGTCTCTCATTTCATCGCCTGGGTGTTACCATTTGCCCAAACTTCTATGCCACTTCCTTATTTTAGATATTTGTTCTTGTTTTCTTTCAAAGGGAAGGAAAACCTGATGCTGGAAAGCATGTTTATGTTCATCCTAAAACTAATCGCAAATTGCTCAGAGAAATGGTCTCATCTAAATTGCATGTGTCCAAAAGTGTTCTAGCACTTCCAACCGTGAACAATAATTCTGAAAACTGGGCACCTGTCAGGTGTCATGAAGAAGTGTCCAAAGATGAAGGGTGAAATACATGTATAATGCATTATATTTCTCCAGCTCTGCACTTTAATACTGACTTTACTGGCAACACTGTCTTGGGCCTTGTGGCCCAACAAATCTCTGTAAAATTAATATTGCGAATTCTGGATTTTGTTTTCTATTCTTTTACCACCAAGTATCCTCTGTCCTCAACATTACATAATTTTGGCTAGTAGGCCTTGAAAGATCAGAACAATTACACTTTGCTGTTTCTTTTTACTCTTCAACTACATGACAGACTATTTTAAGTGGTTGGATAATCCCTGTAAACTTGATTTAATAAATGGTGATTTTAAAAAATTACCCATGTACAGGTTTTTCCCTCAGTCTTTCCCATCTATGATTTTATAACGTTTAACCATAGCACAGATACTTTGTCTTCAAAACATTTCACTTAACCGTGTCATGATAATTCAGTCATTCTAACTTGTAGTCTTCATAATTTAACAGACCACTGCGTTGAGGGAGCGCCCAGTCTTGGCAGAGACTGTCCTACATTCAGAACCTGTTGGAATGAATGTGACCGTCTCTAAGTCTGTGTGGTATTCAGCCACAATTCCCTTAGTTATATGTGCCTTTGAATGAATGTGATTTAACTCTGGGTCTTTCTACTTCATTGATTAAATGGCTGCTTGTGTGCAAATTTGTGGGCTTCTTTCTTACTTTCTTTAGCTTTTTGTGCCTTTCAGACACTTTTGATCTGTTATTTTGCATCCCCTCACCCTGCAAAAAAACTTCTTTTACAAGTCAGCGTCTAACCCATAGGCTGGTTTGACTTCATTCTCAGCAGGATGCTATCTCCTTGCTGAGTACCAGCCATCTCTTTTGAAACCTCTTGGGATCATTAGCATGAAATACAATAGAGGTCCAGAGAAAGGCTTTTAGAATAGAAACTGGCTGCACTGAGTCTTTGCTGTCATGCTCTTCCCACACTCGCTGCCTCTCACCACATTATAGTCAGAGCTGTAGCAGCCAGAAGTGTCGTAGGGCACCAGTGCATTCAGAGTGGTGTGACGCACCTACATCACCAATATCTGGAGCTGGGTGAGTAAGGATACTCATATTTATGCCTAGTGTGGGGATCTAGAGGCTGTAGGATCTACTACAGGCATACCTCATTTTATTGCTCTTTGCTTTATTGCACTTCAAGATGTTGCATTTTTTGTTTGTTTGTTTACAAGATGAAAACAAGACCCTCCACCAGTAAAAAGATAGCAACTTGCTTTATTGTGATGCTTGCTTTATTATGATGGTCTGGAACCAAACCTACAATGTCTCCAAGGTCAGCCTTGGAGATATTTTAAACTAGAGCATCACTCCAAGGTCATGAGGCCTTGCATTGAGAGAGAAGTAGACCCACATTTAGAGTAAGGAGTCCTTAAAAGTCACCTATTTCAGTCCTGTCTTTTATACCTAAGGAAAAGGAACCAAAGCTTGTAGAGGTAAAGTGACCAGCCAAGATCACAGTTACATGGTGGCAGGAACTGGTAAACACTGTGATATACCATCGTCTCTTAGTGTTTCGTTGTTGTTGTTGTTAAGTCCTGGATTCTATAATTGATTTAATGACAAATTACAGTTGTCAGTACTGACCAGTTGCTGACCGTTGCCCTGCATCCCCTGGACCCTGTCCCCACTGCCCGCTCTGTGCTCCTACTTCCAGAGGCTGTGTCATCGGACCCACCTTCCACTTCAATGTTCCCGCTCTGCACTTCGGTGATGTTTCCTTTGGTGAGTACTCTTCTGCTTTAACTTAGAAACAGAGAAGAATGGCTTTTCTCTACACAGGAGGACGAAGGTTTACAAAGAATCTTTCTTACCGTTTTTTTTTTATGGCCAATACCTAAGAGGACCTACAATAGTGCTGTCTCTGCGGCAGTGGCGTTCCGCCGTCACTACCCAGTTTTCTATGTGTGAGTTGTGACTGTGTGCTGGGCACTGACTGCTGTCAGGCCCTGCTGCTCCCCTCTTCCAGCTGTGGAACAACAGAAAGCCGTGTGCTTCATTCCACCATCTAAACATGAGGAACATTCCATTTATATGAAAATTCTGATTTGCCAGTGGCTACAGGCAAGCATATTATGTGGAGTTAAACAAGGTTTGCTTTTGAGCTTAGGAGTACGTGAAACTAACTAAAGTTGGTAATATTGTCCCTGTATGGATACCGATGCCCCTTCCTGAAGAGGTGTCTGTTACAGGTCAGTGCTAGAGATGAAGATCTGGATGTGGCATCAGGGCCTGTTGGGATTGAAGTGATGAGGATATTATAAACACCAAAAAGTTGATTGGTATCTAAAATGCTTGAAGTATGGCTATAAAGATTTGGATGATAGGGTTAGAAGTTGGATGACATATCTAATAATTAACTAGGCTGACGGAAGCTGCAATAGCATGAGAGAGTCAGATTATAGAATTTGGTGGCAATTGTCCCTGAAGGAACATTGAAGCTTTGATAAATCCTTGGATTGGGGAAAGAATAAAATGGACTATTTACAGCTGATATGCCAGGTGGTAGACCAAAGGGGCAGGGAGTATGTGTGAAGTCACTATTTTTCAGGAGGCACAAGAATGTGTTGGATTGAGAATAAGGAGTCTAGAAGCCTGCAGGCACTCGGTGTAGTTGACAGTTGGATGATTTAGACTGAGAAGTTAGTATCTGTCGGCAGAGTTATCAGGGTACATAGAAGGATAAACAAAAATGCATGACAATTGTCTCTTCCATGGCTCAGGTATGAACCATCACTATTTTACTCCGTTATTTAAATGGACTTTAGGGGCATGTAAAATAGGGAGTCAAGGGCAAAGCTTAATTGTAATGATCATAAAAAGATCTTAGAAAGGTTGGTAGAAGAGATTATAGTAGGCACGAGCAAAGCCCAGACCCAAGCAACTTATTTATCATTAATAATAAGAGAGACATAACAAAGGATATCATAATTATATAACTTGAAGATAGTAAATAGAGACTAAAATGGCCAGTTGATAAAGAAGGAAAGTGTAAGAATCAGTCAGACATCTAGCAAAATCTCATTCCACAAGTCTTGGGCAAAACCTTCGTGGAGCCATCGCTTGTTCTGAGGAGCTGCGAACAGCAGTCTGTTTCTGGGGGCCGTCCATTTCCGGAAGGTTTACGAGCAGACTTCCCCTGAAGTTCTCCAGTAAGTGTTTTCTTCAGGTCTTCAGCCAACAATAACTCAGTTTCTTTGGGCATCTTTTTACCAAAGGTCCACCTTACAGTTTTAGCCGCAGAGTCAGTGAAGCCTCCAAAGACTAAAGACTACTGGTGTATTTTTTTCAGAGTATTCATTGTTGAGGTTGAAAGAAGGGAGAACTCCTGAGGGTGAATTTTTAGGGAAGGCTTCTAGAACTGATAGATGAGTTGGTTCTTGACAATATGTAGTTATGTCCGTATGAAGCGAGCTTGATTTGGACTGATGAAAGATGTAATTACATGGATTTTTCTAGTTTTTATTTCCTAAGGTGAATAGTCTGTGAGTCCCAGGGGAAGTTAACTGGGTCTGATGAACATTAGAACTAAAGGTAAATCTCTTCACCAAAGAACTCCAAGAGCCTCAGAGACTTGGACAATTTCAGATTGGTAACACTGTTTTTTATGTTCTACATTTCCCAGGGATTATGGATTATGAAATTTTTGATCCAATGGTTAACACTGTAAGCTTCTCAATAATTCTTCTGTGTAAGACTGCTATTCCTCAGGGAGGAAAATTATAGTGTGCATTCAGTCACATTTTTAGTCACATTTATGGCAGCAGCCTTTCTGTATAGAGGGGCTCAAATCCATCTAAAGAGTTTGCAGACAATTCCAAGAACGTATTCTTAAATATATCATTTGGGCACAGCCCATTTTTATTTCAAAGGTTTCTGCAGTATGATTTAGACTGCCCAGTTTTTCTGGAATATGATACCCAGCTACAGAGGAGAAATTTTTCCATCACCTTTTGCTCGGAGATGATCTTATCTCTTACATGATGGGACCTATGATTTTCGTCGGAGGCCAGCTCAGACTTAGGGGCACATCACAGCTGGTGTGCCTAAGACCACTGAAGTAGACAAAGGATCCTGATTTTAGGAAATGCTTGTTTTTCTAAAAAGTCTGAGAATGAGTTTTTTATGTCCTAACTGGCTTGTGCAGATGTGTTTATCGATCTCCCATTTTCTGATGTATTTCTGTAGATAACTACAAAAGTACCACCTGTTTGCATAATGATCTGCCAACATATTTCCCTTTGCTTTGTGGAGACTTTTATTTTACTAGAAAAATTAGGGATCCATTGTCTAGAATATCCCATGTGTCCCCCACAAATCTATGAACTGTAATTTAAGTTTTGGACCTGGGTATTGCTGAAACAATTTAACACTCTCCTGAGCTTAGGTCCATTCTTCAGCAGAACAGTCATGTTCTAAATAATTTACCATCTTTTGTCAAAATCAAAACTTTTCCTTTGTAGCCTTATGATCTTTTGCTCCTAGTTTCTTTAAATCTTCTTAGGGGCTTTCTAGGTCAGGTGAAGACAGGCGTATTAAGTGAGAATCAAATCTCTTGAGAATATTGTCTTTTAAATCAAATTTAAGTACTAGGAGAGGAATAAAGGCGCCTCTGTGAATCGGAGGCATTCAGGCCAAGCATGTTGTTAATTATGCTGAGAAAAGTTGAGTTTTTTATACTACTTTTTATATACTTTTATTTCTCACCTCATAGATGCTATGAAAGGGAGCATACAGGTCTACCCTGTAAAGCACTTGCATTCAGATGAAACTACAGGTAGAATAGTATTAGGATTCGCTGCTACCAGACACCTAGGAATAACATTCATATTAATGAGCCTTTAGTCTTCAACAGTATCCCCTTCCTTTGGGCTTCTTGAGAAGCAATATTACAGGTATCGGCACTGGGGTTGTTCCAGCTGGGAGGTTATGATTGGCTTTATTCTCAGAAAAACTAGTAGCTTCAGGGAAGTAGTCCAAGCAGCGGTTTGGAAGAACCCATCTGAGTCTCTATAGGACCCCACTCCATAATATGTACAAAGAATGCTTATCCCATAAAGGGTCAGGTAGGATCAGGGTAAGGAACCTAAGGTTTCAAGAGTCTGTTGGGAAAGTTCAGAAAAGTCAAATGCAGCAACTACATGATTATGGAACTGACTTCCTAGCAGTTCCTCTGCAATTTCCAAGAATAATCCTTTAAATGCACATAATCACATCATTCTTTTTCCATGAAAGCTTTCTTCCAAGTAGATTGGCAGGCGTGATGTCACAAAGGAGACATGAACAAGTTTCCTCTATAGTCCAATTGTAGAGACAAAGGCTCAGACGTGGGAAGAGAAGCAGATCAGTTCAAAATACCCTCTGCAGTACTGCAGTAATTACTCCAAGACCAACTGTTTAATATTGCAATAGAGTTCAAAATAGAAAGAGTACTGTTTGCATCCAGTAAAATATGCATATTTGTTCTCTAATGGTTATAGATAATTCTTGTTCTGAAAGTGGTAGCAGATACAATGGCCACCTAGGGAATCCAAAATCAGAGCTCAGTTTATTGCTTACCAGGCAAGGAGGACCCACCCATCTCTTGAGAACCTGAATCTCATTGAACAGTAGGAGGGCTAGATACCACAGGAAAAAGCAGCTTTATCTAAGGGAGGGAAAAGCCAGAGTGTCAGTCTCCGGCTGACTCAGAAACAGATCGCAAAGCCTCTCTCGGCAGAGGCTATTACTCGGTTTTATGTCCTCGACCCTGAGGGCATGAGCCTCAGACAGGTCCAGAATGAGTTATATAATGTCTGGGCAGGCTCTGGGTCACACAGCGGGCAAAACCGCACAGGCTTCTCCCTTCACATGCAGGCAGATAAAAAGAGCAAACACTATTCTACTTGGGGGGAAATTTTGTATTTCTATGCAAAAATTAAACACAAAGTATATTTCTAGAAGACTACTCGGCAAATTGGTAATAGTGGCTGCCCCTTGGGAAGGACCTGGATGATAATTTTATGCCTATTGTTGCTATATAGTAAATGCATAATAAGTATTCATTGAATGAATGGATGGTGACTAAAGGAATAAAATGTATTTATTGATTTACAATCGAAAATAACTTCAGAAAGAGTTAGAATTGAGCAAGTAGTGCTGAGTTGCACAGATGATTTATCTAAGAGGTTTAGCAGTGCTGGGGGAGGTTGAAGTTAAAGGGAGGCTATTGTGGGGGTTTTATTTCTCACCACATGCTTTGTTTTTCAGGGTTTCCTCATACCTTGATATGTTCCCTCAATAACACCTCCTTGGTCCCAATGACCTTCAAACTGCGTATTCCCGGGGATGGCGTTTCCAGTTGTCAGGATTATTCAGACAACCAAGGACCCTCTTGGAACAAGGATGAAATACCCATAACGAAACCAAAAGAATTCACCATCACCCCCAGCTGTGGCACCATTCGCTCCCAAGGATTTGCTGCTATCAGGGTAAGGTGACAGCCTTCCAGCACACAAGGCCAAGCAGCTGAACTCCCAGACAGCTAGCTGTTGGGACCACATCTGGGCCCTGCTCGGTACCTCCAGGGTTGGTGGGAAGGAGTGCCTCCCATTCACACGGGAAAGTGGGCCCATGAGGAAGTACACCACTGAGGCGAAAGGAGCCAGGTATAAACATATTGGGCCAAAGAGCAGGTACCACTCCCGTGGATTTCCGTCAATCCTGATGTGTTGCCTTCCCCAGAGCAGCGGGTGTAGTGATTTCTAGTGAAACCACCGCTCTGTATGGACAATGCACCCATCGGTACGGATATAAACCAATTTAAGGACTCACTGATAATAAGGTCCTCCTTTCCTTTAGACTCAGATTGTTTATACCAATAAATGTCCATGTTAATGCCCCAGATGATGTCCAGTTTGTTCAGATGTTTAATCTGAGTCTGGGCTTCGTGGTGAATGTGGATATCATGTTACTAACAGAACTTAACATTTGGGTCCACGGGCATGACGCTTTGGTTATGGCTTTGCCATGCCACCAGCAGAATTATCTCATCGCTGACCGGGAAAGGTTTTACTGTCTTCCCTCACTGACATTTTCCTCTCCAAACAGATCTAGCAACATTGAGGGTGGCTAAAGTGAAATGATTTAATCTTTTCTGAGAAAGAAAAGAAGATAAGACTTAATAACTAAGGCTGTTAATTTTCTCTTTAGTCCTTGCCTGTGAATATTTTATTTGGCTATGGTTTCATCCCTCAAAATTATTTTAAATGCTTCACAATATTTCCCATATTATCTACTCATCCTAAATCTTTTCTGGAAGTTCTCAGCTCTTTCAAGGGCTTCTTCATGGGTCCAATGAGGTTTGATATCATACATCATTATCACTTCTCAGGGTTGCTGTCTTGGTCTGTTTTGGCTGCTCATATAAAATACCAGAAACTGGTGGCTTATAAACAACAGAAAAGTATTTCTTACAACCTGGAGGCAGGAAGTTGAGGTCAGGGGGCCAGCATGGCTGGGTTCTGGTGAAGGTGTTCTTCCAGCTTGCAGACTGCTGACTCCTTACATTCCTCACACGGTGGGAAGGGCAAGGGAGCTCTGTGGGCCCTGTTACGTAAGGGCACTGATGCTGTTCACAGGGGCGGCACCTTCGTGAGGGAGTCACCTCCCAGTGGGCCCACCTCCTAATACCATCACACCGGGGTCTGGGATTCAACAGAGGAATTTGTGGGGGACACAACCATTAAAAAATCAAAGCAGTTGCTAACTGAATTTCCCAAGGATAAGTGCTGCTGCATTGAATTTGTTTACTTTTTTTATTTATTAAACACGCAGCCTACATGTTAGCTAGTTTCTTTCTTTCTTTCTTTCTTTCTTCTTTTTCTTTTTCTTTTTTTTTTTTTTTTGCCTCTCCCATATAGTGCAGAAAGATTTGAGAAGACGTAGATCTATCTAGCGGTCTTCCGCCAGAACCCCTTGTTCTTCTGCCTTCTAACCACAGCTCAGAGACATAAACACGGGTTAGAGTCACTCTAGGAATCTACACGCCAGGGCAGCTGCTTCTCTCCAAATCTGACATGTTTTCTTTCCAAATCAAAGACCTCATCTTTACTTTATTTTTCCTTTGTATTTGGGCAAACTTTCTCCACGCTTCATTTTTTTTTCATGATCTGCACTCCAACCACGTCTGTGTGGACCCAAATCTGCATCCAGAAATTCCCTTTGCACCCAAAAAATTTAATTAGTACCTGATACATAATTTATAGCTAGAAAAGCCTTAACCTGTGCCAGAAGCTGTTTTCTAGACTTTCAAGTATCTCTTCCAGTACAAGTCATTGTAAAGCAATTAAAAATTGTAACAAGGCTTCAAAAGCCTTAATGTAATGTTTCACAACAGTAAATAAAAATACAGGGCAGAATTTACTGGGCAGATATTGTCCTTGGGGAGACCTTTCTTTGGAGCTTCCTATTTTCTGCTCTAATACTGAATATAGGGGCAGGGGACAAGATTTTAGTAAAAAAAAAAAAGATGATTTCTTACCACATTCTCTGCAATAGACATGGTTATGTCACTTATTTTGCTATGAGAGTAATTTAGCTGTAGTGCTTTATTGGTGTATTGAACTTTCATAATTTATATAGCCCAGAGATGTAGGGAATGATTTAAATTACAATAATTAAGTTTTGTTTGATACTGCTCATCCTTCAGGGCCATTTTCCCCCTTATGGAGGCATACAGCTTCTTTGATAACAACATCCTCAGAAACCAGCAACCTATTGTACTAAAGCCATTGGGCTTCTCACCTGGCCTTTGAAAAAACTCAGCGTGCCCTGACCCTGATATGTAGCTTGTTCAACTGAAAATGTAAAACGCTGTATCCCATCATAAAGTACTCAGAAGCCTCACATCAGTGTGGTTGTCCCCGGCTCCTTTCTCCCCTCTGCAGAGGGAGAGCTGGACTTTCAGAAGGGCAGTGTTTCACCTTTTTCTTTCCAGGTGACCTTATGCTCCAACACTGCGCAGAAATATGAGCTGGCCCTGGTGGTGGACGTGGAGGGCATTGGGGAAGAGGTGCTGGCACTCCTCATTACAGCGAGGTATCACACTCACCGGCTCCTCTCTTCCCGGTCTCCCCTGAGCCGCCAGCGCGGGCTTCCTCTTGTCCTGCTTTCCTGGGAAGCGAGACTGAATGTGATTCAGATAACAAAGCTTTAAAACAGCAAACGCACCTTTGGTGGAGATAAGAGAAGGGATGTGTGTGTTTCGCCGTATGAAGAATAATAGTGCTCTCTATTTTTGACTTTCTGACTTTGAAGGTATAGAACTAAAAAGGGTTTAGCAGAAAGATGTGAACAGTTGCTGTTTTTTATTTTTATCTTTAAATACAGTACTCCAGAGTTATGCAGCAGAAAGAGTGGTGCTCACAGTTCTGCAGTGTAAGACCCATGTAGCAAGACAGTCCTGTTCCAGGCTGCAAGTGGGCCCTCGGCGAGGCCATCTCTAACGATATAAACTCCTCGGAACCGGTGCCGACTTCTCTCTCTTTTTTGAGACAGCAGTGGGCTCTGGGAGGAGGTTAAGATCCTGGCTTTTCTGGTTGACTGTGTCTCCTTGACCAAGTTACAGTCTTTCTGAGGCTGGTGTGTCACCCAGTGATGGTGACAGTGATCTTAATCACGGGCCACGCACTTGTCAAAGCAAACAAGTCTCCCGAATTGTCTAGGACTTTAGAGTGTATATATGCCATCTAAAGGAAATAGAGAATATTTCTGGTAATGTATCAATTCCTAGAATTTAGGTCTGTAGTGAATCTTAGGAACAGGCACCTTAAAGAAGGTGCAGACATGCTGCTTGGTGGGGCCATTATAAGAGGCACCACTGCATATGCCTTGGGCTTGAATGAAGTCAGAGAGCATCCCTCAAAGAACTTCAAAGTCAAGGCTTTGTCATGATCTTGCTTAGTGTTCCTTCCAAAGACCTAACTAATTTTTTTGTTTGGTTAAAAAATACACAGTCTTTCATCTGGTCCTCTCTACACCCAAGTTCACCTTTTTGTCTAGTCTTGCATTTTCCTGTGTGGATTTATTCTAATACTTTCCAGGCGCTTTTCCCTGCAGCTATCCTGATTTTTTTTTAAAGGTCCTAAGAGGCTATGAGTTTCCAACCACATACACTCTGCATCCCAAGTCAAGTACTATGAACCCTCTCAGCTACAGTGTTTCAGGTTGTAAAGGATTAGCTTTAGGAAAGTCACTGGGTCAAGTGACAACTTTCATTTTAGCTGGAAATGAACACCTGTTCATGCAAAATTCCAAACTCTGGAATTAACAAGACTGTCTTTCATGTCATTACTTTAGTGTGATCTGTAGGAACTGCTGAGAGACTCTCAACAGAAGAATTGCTTTTCGAACTTGCTCCGTGAGGTGGCTTTCCCAGAGGGACAGCAGTATTGGCTTGCTGTGCCCCCACCGTGCAGTCAGCATCCCTTACTGAGCCCTTCCGTGGCCCCGTGCTATACCCTTCCTGCGCATTATCCCCTGTATTTCCCGCAATGCCCTAAGAAGAGTTAATGATACAAATGCCAACCGCTAGAACTACCTTCATTTTACTTATAAGCAAATTGGGCCTCTAGGAGGGAAAAGAACTTGTTCAAGGTTGTACTTGGTAAAGTCAGTATTGAACCTGGCTCAGGCCAATTCAGATGCCAGTGCTCCTCACCATTGCATCATGTTGTGGCGGTGCAGCAGGGCAGGGCAGGGCAGACGCTGAGATTCACAGGTAAAAAATATAACCCAAGTCACCTGATGACAGACCTAGCGCACATGCAGGGCTTCAGTTCTTCCCTCGTCAGCACACAACTCTCCCTCCCTCTCCCCCCACCACTTCCTGTTGTCACAGTGCCAGTTCTGGGTCCAGCAGCTGCCTGAGCCCACTGATCCAAGCAAGACAGCTGGTCTGCATAGGAATTAGAATTATTACCATTATTTAGATGGTGTTACTAGTCCTCAGGGGGCTCTGGTCCTAAGTGTCACAGCTAGGACCCCATGCTGGTGGCCTTGCCTGTTTGTCATGGAAACAGACCCACTACCTTAAGTAACTTGTACTGAGGGGGCCCCTTGCCAAAGGAAGGCCAAATATGAAAGACAATGGAAATGTTAGTCATTACCCATGCTGTTTGAGTCCTGCTTCTAGCCCTTTTTTGATTAAAAAATGGTGGCTGGGGGCTGAGGGAGAGAAAAATGGCAGGAGAGAAGATTTGAAAATGATTAATGTGGTTATTAAAGAAAAATACAATATGACAGTAACAAATGTGTTTAACTTGGGACTCTGCACTTCCATATGTAAACAAGCTTTCTATCCTTTTAAATTCTTTAATGGGCTCCTTCCTTTGAGCAGGTGCATTGTACCTTCCCTCCGCCTGGTTAACACAGAGGTGGACTTCGGACGCTGCTTCCTGAAGTACCCGTATGCAAAAACCATCCAGCTTGTCAATCACGATGACCTCCCAGGATGCTATGAGGTCTTGCCCCAGGCGAGTTACTTTATCCTTGTTTTAGTGTAGACTTTTCTTCTGTTGGATTCCCTCAATAGGAAAGAGAAATCCTTCTTAAGAGCTATATTCCTGAACACATGACCTTCTGTAATTCTGATTTTTAACCCTGGGATAATCTAGGGGTTAGGTAATAAAGCCACAGCTGGATTGCCACCTGCATGAGTGAGCAGCTGCAGGTGTAAATGGTTGCTAATTTCCCCGGAAAATTGCCTTTGATAAAGAAAGAAAGGATCAATTAAGCCAACACGCAGAAATTGCACCTGCAAATAATTGCCTTTGAGTTAACCATGCACAGAAATGAGGGAGAGCTGGGAGTTTTCATTTGTGTCTATGGCTGCGACTTGAACAGCTTCACTAACGTATAGTAATGCAATGCTTGTAAGTGGACTTGTTGGACTAGAAGGCTAGAGGTAATGCAAGAATGGAAAAACAGAAATTGCTTCTTAATGTTTTATGAAATAGCTCTGTCCACATGCCACTATACCTAGCTAAGTGGGAAACTAAGCAGTCAAACACATAGGACTAAAGCTTCTGAAAGATCCGTACAGCCTGGAGTGGTGGGAGGTTCCTAAGGAGATGCAGTTTGCCAAGAATGCGTGTGGGTTTACACTCAGTTCTGTAAGTACAGTCCTCTGATAAAAATTCATGCAAACAAAATCAAATGGGGGTTTGATACGGCTACAAGCTCAAAATGAGTTCAAAGGCCAGTATGGGGACCACAGAACCAATGCAGGGTTAAGCCTCGTCAGAGAAACCTAGTGTTCAGCCAGAGAGAGGAGATGGCTGCTGGTCAGCACAGCGTCAGAATTTCGTCTTCCAATCTTGACGTTGCATTTTTGTAATATAAACTTGCAAAAATGAATCATATTCACAGTAACCAGAATGGCAAACTATGTCATCTGAAAATCCAAGTCATATGAGGAGCAAACGTAGTATTTAATCTGGAACAGACAAGACTTAACCAGGCCAAATAGCTATCCTTCAATTAGTTGAAGGGCTGTTATGTAAAAGAGGGAATTACAGTTATTCTGTGGGCTTCTCTGAGACAGAACCAGAAGCCAAGGGTGAGGGGTGACAGGACGCAATTTTTCCAACTTTCAGATGCTCAGCAGCACAGCATGTGATCCCTGTGCAGTGCACACTCATCTCAAGAACTCAGAGCAGAGCCTGCACCTGGAGTGATGGGAAAGCTATTTCCGCACAACTGGGCTGGGAAAAGGGTGAGGCACTTGCCTCAAGCACGAAATTTGAGAGAGAGCCAAAAAAACTCAGTGTTCAAGATAAATAACACTTTTATGCTACACTTTAAGAAATCAAACTCAGTGGTGAACAAAATATCAAAACTTCACCTAAAGACCAAACCAGTTTCACTGACTTTCCTTTTGCCTCAGGCCCCACAAAGGCAGGAGAGTGCGCTGCTGCAGAGGGACGAGGAGGTAGATTAGACCACAGTGCACCCCGACCAGGCGTGGGAAGACCAGGGGGTGCTCCGGGTGGGTGGAGACTGCACGCTCTGTCCTTCTCTTGAGGAGCTGAAGTTCCAAAGAGTGTTTCCCAGAATTACCTAACGTTATTTGGCCATGGGACTTTTGGGGTTTTATTTGTAGTTGTCATTGCATGAAAGCTGGTGATGGGCTGCAGAACAGGTTCTGTGCAACGTCCACTGGTAGACACTGGATAGCATTCATTCATTCATTCATTTGCCCACCTATTTCCCCATTTAAAAAACAAGTAACAAGCATCTGTCTTGGGTCGGAAAGTGTGCATGTATTGAGAAGAGGCCCAGGTCAGCCTGTGGCGACCACAGACACATAGATAGTGCGTGCTGTGGGGAAGGACTGCGAGGTGCTCCCTGGGGAGAGAGGAGAGCTCTGACTCTAGACCACTGGGGATACCTGGGGATATCCAGGATGAGTGTGCAGGCAGGGAGCAGGCATCCCAGGGAGAAGAAACATGTGCAGAGTTGGAGGTAGGTAGCAGTATCCTGTGTTTAGGAAATACCAGTGGCCTCTGTGGATGGAGCACAAAGGGACAAAGTGGCAGGGAGCAAAACATGGAGGCATGGAGGGCCAGATTAAGGAAGGTGGCCATGGGCAGCTGTTGTCTTGAACTAATTCACATCGTGGATGATTTCTGCATCTTGCTGGGTTGTACACTTGGGATTTGAGGACTTAGGCACATCCCACTTAACCAAACTTCCTTTTGACAGAATTGGGGTGCTCATCCCTGCATACTTGCTTGAGTGATAAGACATTTCTAAAGAACCCCTGTGGACACAGGACATTTGTTTCATAATATGCTATTGATTTTATACCCTGTTGGTGGCATGCTTTACTCTCTCACTGGTCTCTTCCACCAGGTTCGTGAGGACTCACCTGCTGTGTTGTTCTCCTGTCCCAGCCCCCGTGGAATCGTCTCTCCCCAGGGCACCGTTCACATACCCCTGACCTTGGAGACCCAGGTCCCTGGGAAACACACGTCCCCACTTTACATCTCAATCTTCGGGAGCCAGGACCCCCCTGTGGTGAGAGCCAATTTTTAGAATTGCAGTTAAAATTGCTGTACTTTTTACCAAACTTCCAAGCCTTTGCTTTTAAGGCACATGTCATATTTGCATGTTCTCCAGTTGTTTGTAGTTCAAGAGTTCTACATTTTCACTCCTTAACGGTAAAAAACTAGCAATACATTACTTCAGGAATCTATTTGCAGATAACTCCAAAAGTAGTGGTGTTTTGTAGCACTTGTTCTTAAACTCCTTTCAGGAGTTTTTCACGCACCAAGACATGCCTGGCCCTTATCCAGACCTATTAAGTCCAACTCTCGGAGGGGAGAGCGCACACGTGTGTTTAACACCCTCCTCAGCTGCTCCTGTGCGAGGCTTGGTTTGGACATCACGTGCGAGCTTGCCCCACGTGGGCTCTGAGATTAGTTTCACTCGTAGCTCACCAGCTCTCTTCCTGTGTACTGACTGGACTCCTTGCCCAAAGTGACCTGCTTTCTCTGTTTTAAGACAAGTAGCCTCTCTCCAGCTGTGGGAAGAGGGAGACCTGGAAAGCTCTCTGATGTGTCAGGTGAATCAAAGGATGAATCTCGAATCTGAAAGGAAGTTGCCCAACAGGCTATGAATCCCTAGACATTTGGTTTACGTGGGTGCTGGGTGACACCGGTGTACATTTGTTCGAAGAGGTTCTGATTGCTTAGCTAGTAGGATAAACTAGGATTTTGCTTCTATCTCTTCTGCGTAAGATGCCATAGATAAGCCACTTGACTCACAGCAGCATCACGAGGTGCCACTGCTCCTGTTCCCCTGCCTGCCTGCACTGGGCCCACTGTACACCAATGAAGCTCATAAAAGGGTCATTTGCTGAGCCACCAGCACTTAATGAAAGAAGAAGTCCCCTTCCTGGCTGAGGGCACAGGGCGAGGGGAGCAGAGTACGGTGGATTGCAGCCCTGCACAGCTGTGTGCGGTAGACAGCCCTGCGTGCCCCTAGAAAAGCAACAGAATGGGGCTCAGTCCAGCCCCTTCCGATTCTTAAGTGCCAGTTCTTAGGCCCATGAAAAGTGTTCCTGAGGCAGGCTGCTGGGTGGCATAGAGAGGACCATTGTTGTGGTTTCCCCTCGGTGCACAGTTCTGGGCTGACCCAGGGAAGCAGATCACCCTGGAGGAGCTTCAGACTGGATTCAGAGGTCTGAGCAGCATGGATGGCACTCCCTTTGTCCCTCTGACCACGGAGTACCAAGGGGCAGGGATGTCAATTCTGTTAAGCATTGTTTTAAGCCACTTCTTTTTATTAGAGAGGTAGCTAGAAGCTTCTGTTTCAATCGATTGTAAAGGCCAGCCATTTCCAGCTGTTTCCATGTTCTTTCTCTCTCTGAGAACACAGGTGTGTCACATACGGAGCATTGGTGAAGGCCCAGTTATCCACATACATCCCGTTCAAGTTGATTTTGGCAAAATCTATGTCTTAAAGGAGTCCTCCAGGATTCTCAACCTCTCGAACCAGTCCTTCATCCCTGGATTGTTTAAGGCACACATGGTGAGTAGACTGTGGACCATCACGTGATTCAAGTACTGTTTGGCCCAAGTCTTATAGGCGGTGGCCCTCCCTTTACAATGCATCTTTGAAAATGAGCACCAGGAGCAGAGATTTATGTGGTTCAACTGCATAAACTGTGTCATTCTCATCCTCAGTTCCTCCTTATTATAATCGTTTTGTTGACTAAGAAACACAGTATGCATGTAGTTTGGAAAACAAGCAAATATGTTTACTGTAGTCTCAGTTCAGGAAGATGCTTGAGATTTCCCACTGAGCTGTACCTAAGCCTAGCCCCATATCTCAAGAAAACACCTTTTAAATATCTTTTGAACAGAAATAACATATTCTTTTTTGCAGAATTTAGGAATTTCTAATGCAGTAATCGAGTATTGATTTTGGAAGACATTTTCTAAATTTAAATATAAAATTTAAAATAGTGTAGCCCTTCTATTCATGAATTATTGACATTTGAATGAATACTAACATTTGGTTTTATCATTTGTCAGTTATTTCTGAAAAATCAAAATGATTAATTTTATAAAAGTCGCTATCAGAATGAATAGAATTAGAGTTTTCTGCTGACTTCAGTGACAGCTCCTCAGAGTCATTGGTCCCAATTAGCAGCTATTTACTATTATCATTATTCATTTTTATCATCATTTGTCTTTACTCTTGGTAAAGGCAGCCATTTCCTATACACTCACTGCTCTTTTTAACATGAGGTTCAGATATTGTGTAAAGAATAACATCTAAAGAGAAATTCTACAGAAAAGAAGCCTTTGTAGTCTTTACCTAATCAATTGATGTGTTTGGTGGAAGGCATGGGAGGTGATGGGTTTAGTGAATTGCTTAGGACGAGTTGCTTCCACTCCAGTTTTGTTCGTGCAGAGTTTACAGTAGGGGAGGGAGCGAGAGAGTCAGCTGAACAGTTTAGGGCAACGAGAGGTGGACACTAGGGGTTCCTTCTGATATCGCAGAGGAAGAAGGGGCCGAGACCCCAGAGTGCTTAGGTTCAAATACCGTAACTATGCCCTTTCTCACCGCCTCCCCTTCCATTCTCAGATATCTCCAGATTTCACTGTTTATGGCAATTTTTGGTACATTTCAAGAGCAAAAACCATATCAAGGCTCTATCTTTTTTTTTTTCTGATATAGTGTACATATTGAATGACACAACTAGTTGTTAAAATGGGACTTTTCTTTCCCACAAAGGTTTCGTGATTCCATCTTTTGACTCTTTAATACCATTAAATCAGCCAGCTCCAGTTCCTAGGAGCCAAATGTGTGCTATGGGTGATCTGCTGTGGAGGGTGTCTTCCCTCAGTCCTCTCTCGGAAAACTGGTGCTTATCGAGTTGATTGCCCTTTTGGCATTAAAGCCATTTCAACTGTAATTCTTACAGGTGAAAATTAAACTCTTCATATTTTGACTGGAATTTTCGATGGATTTCCTAGTAAATACTATATGTGTTAATGTTATAGAAATTGGATTATGCTAGCTCAGAAATTAACTACAGTGGGAAGAAATAGAAAAATATTTTATTAAATTTCAACTTCATATGCAGTACTAAAACTGCTAATTCATTCTTCCAGAATTTACTAAGCATTAGGAAATAGTTTTCATTAATAGTCGATTGTTCCCTAACTAAGCTGACAGCTCAGAACCCAGGTAAATTGTGGTCAAATATTTATTGCACTTAATTTCTAGCTCACTGAGGAATAAGTAGGGTCAAGGGCACGTTGTTCATTTCTTCCGCTATAACTACGAAGTCAGGTTTGGAATTCCTGTTGATGTCCTGACGGGAGGGGTCATTCTCTCTCCTCTTCTGGCTTCCAGTGAATGTCAGCCTTCCCTCCCCAGATGCAGCTCCCGCTGTCAGCCGTCTGTCAGCTCTCTGTCCGCCGTCTGTCCTGCTCAGCTCTGTGCACGGCATGCACATCCCGGCAAACACTGGGACTACATTCTCCCTTAGCAAGAAACATCTGTTATTGGCTGGAGGGTCTAGGAGAAGGGAAGCTGGAAGCCCACCTTCACTGTGATGCTAGGAAGATAAATGACACTAAGAGCAATTTTAAATTTCTGAGAGATTAATGCTATACAAAAAATACTTTTAAAAAAACTGAAACCTCCTAGTATAATATGTATGAAGAAACAGTGAAGATCATATTCTTTTCTGTTCCTTTAAAGCTTAACTGATTCTGAGAGTAAAAAAAAAAAAAAAAAAACTGATTAGTAAAAGAAGTTGCATGACCTGCAGCAGTAAGGTCTTTGTGTTGGAATGCCTGAAATACCAACCTCCCTTAAGGTTTCCAATTTCAGACTTACTTGGATTAAGCTGAAGGACTCAAAACAATAGAGCGAATCACCTCTGGTTTGGAAGGGTAAAAAATATCAGGATGTGAGAACAGAGCACAAAAGGCCCTTTTGGCAAGACCGTGGGCTCTGCTTGTACACGCAGTGCTCCTTCAGGAAGATAGATGTCCTCTCTCTGGTGACAGCAGAAATGAGGGTGGGAATATGGTAGTTTCCCCCCAGGCGCTGGGACCTGCGGGCCAGGCTGGAAGACAGCTGCCTTGTTTGCATGGGTGCCCCTTGCTAGGTAGAGCAAGTGCATTGCTCAGCACTTGGTTGGAAGCATCTGGAATCCTTTTCCTTTTCCTCTGGCTGTAATTCAGCCTCGGGTACTGTTAATTTGAGAACGTGTATACAAATGCCAGTGACACCTTGGGATTCAGCTGGCACTGCAACATCGTCACAGGGACCATCTGCCTCTGTGATCTGTGGGAGAGGCCATTGTAGTTAGATTTTTTTTATTATATTTTATTGATTATGCTATTACAATTGTCCCATTTTCCCTCCTTCATTCCCCTTCACCCTGCACACCCCCTCCCACCCACATTCCCCCCTTCAGTTCATACCCATGTGTCATAAGTTCTTTAGCTTCTACATTTCCCACACTATTCTTGCCCTCCCCCTGTCTATTTTCTACCCACCATCTGTGCTACTTGTTCTATGTACCTTGTCCCCCTCTCTCCTCTTCCCACTCCCCTGTTGCTAACCCTCCATGTGATCTCCATTTCTGTGTTTCTGCTCCTGTTGTAGTGGTTTGCTTAGTTGGCTTTTGTTTTAGGTCTGGTTGTTAATACCTGTGAGTTTGCTGTCTTTT
>PVKU01014035.1:0-25165 GCA_004027475.1 Anoura caudifer
TTTTTTTTTTTCAAAACTAAAAGTGCAGCTAAAAAGACAGTAGTACAGGTATGCAAAGACTGACTCATTAACAAAACACTTATTAATATGTGAGGAATGACTGTAAGTGAGGTGACTGCTATTTTATTTTTTTAAGTTCATATAAATGATTATTGTACTTTTCAAAAGAATTACAAATAGAGAGAAATGGTTTGCTGAGATTTACAGTAGGTATTTGAACTTGACCAATACTGTTTAACAGAGAAAAGCTCTATAAAATATCTTTGAAATAGACGTTAGGAGTAATAGCACATTTATTTTAAAATATTTTATTATAGAAAATTTTAAACATAATCAAGAGCAGAAAGACATTGTAATAAACTTTCTCACATTCATTGCCTGGCTTCAGATATTATTACTACTTACCAATCATGTTTCATCTATTCTCTCCCCAAATTTATTAATGTGTATACACATACAAAATTGCATATACATATGCAATTAATAAGTAATATTAAGGAATATCTGTTATTTTGTTAGGTGTTATGGAGATATTATATAAGACATGTACATATGTACATATCCATATTCAAATATTCCTGTTTCACACAAAATTACTTACTGTTGTTTTTATCAGGAAGCAAAGAAAATCTATGGAATGTATTTACTAATAATGCCCCTTTATCCTTTAACACTCCCTTTGACTTCATTCCAGGTTTTTTCAATGGGGAGATGTAAACATGCATATTATTTAAAGGAAACAAAGTTTATACCAAAATATTTGATTGATTGTAGTTTGCAAAAATTCTACACTGAATTTTTTCAAAACATTGAAGACTATAGGTTCTTGGCTAGCATTTTTGATTTAATGCTCCCATCTCTTTTTATTTACACTGAAAATATTTGTATTCCTATGTATAAATGTGCTGGTAAAGATTCATTTATCTATTGCTAGTCAAGGTATCTTATAAACATGGGTTTTTCTTTCTTTCCCTGTTTCACATATGTTTTTATTAAGAATGAAGTGGAGTGAAAGGCTTGTGGAGAAGACCTGAATTCAGAATAGCTAAAAGGTGTATGTTAGGGATAATGATTATTTTAATTTTAACAGCCGTATTGAGATAGAATTCACATTCCATAGAATTCACACAGTTAAAGTCTGTAACTCAGTGAGTGGTTTTGGGTAAATTTGTTGCTGTGTGCGACTATCACAATAGTCACCATCAGGACATTTTCATTACCTCAGAAAAATAAACAGTGCCCTGCAGTTTCCTCACCCCCGCCCTGTTATTCCACTCCCTAGCCCTGGGCAAGCACTAATCTACCTTTTGTTTATACAGATTCCCTTATTATGGATTTACATAAGAATGGAATGGTAGAAAATGAAGTCTTCTGTGTCCTCTCGGTAAACACAATATTTCGAGATTTATCCATTTTGTAGCATATATCAACACTTTATTCCTTTTTATGGTAGAATAATATTCTACCACATTTTATTTATCCATTCATTTGTTCAGGACATTTGTCATATTTTCATTTTTCTTTGTCTCAAGGTATCTTTTGATTTCTCCCTTGATCTCCTTACTAACCAGTTCATTGTTTAGTAGCATGTTATTTAGCATCCATATGTGTGGGTGTTTTTCAATTTTCTTCTTATAATTTACTTCTAGTTTCATACTATTTTGTTTGGAGAAGATGCTTGACATAATTTAAATCTTGAGACTTATTTGTGGCCTAACATGTGGTCTATTTTGGAAAATGTTCTGTGTGTCCTTGAAAACAATATATTTTCTGCTGCTTTGGAATGTAATGCTCTAAAATATCAATTCAACACCTCTACTCTAATATGTCATGTAAGGTCATTGTTTCCTTGTGATTTTCTCTCTGGATGATCTCTCCATTGATGACAATGGGATTTGAAAGTCCCCTACAATTACTGTATTACTGTTGATTTCACCATTCATGTCTTTCAATATTTGCTTTATAAATTTATGTGCTCCTTTATTGGGTGTGTAAATGTTTACGAGGGTTATGACCTCCTGTTGGATTGATCCCTTTATCATTATGCACTATTCTTTTTTGTGAGTCTTGTTATAGCCTTCACCAAAAGAGTTTTGAAGACCAAGAAGGCAGTGTTTCAGAATAGAACTGCCCCGGACATAATACTAGCCTCTTAAAGTCACTTATATTAAGGAAAGAATTTTGTACTTATATCAATGTTTATATCTGAATTTTTGGTGAAGAAGTGTCACGCAAGTTTATGGCATTCACAGGTAGGATACACAACAAACTCGTGTCCCTGGGCTCTGCGCAGTGAGCATCCCAATCTCCTGGGCAGCTCTTCCTTCTCACAGGCTGGCTCCAGGGTCAATGTGGCCTCTCTCCTGAGCAATCTGTAGAATTAGCCTCTCTGTGGTTTGGGAGCTATTGACAGTTTTATTTTCTAAATCCAATGCCACCATTTCCTTATTTTCACTTTTGTTAATGTCCTCAAAACATACAGATTTGATCTCATTTTGTCAGGAGACAGAGACATACCCTGTGAGTTATCTGTCCTCTGCAGTATGCAGATACATACAGGATATCTGGGACATCCTTGCGGTAAACTGTTATATTCGAAAGCGAGAGTGAAGAAACTAGGAACCGATAAACTCTTAAAAAAATATTTTATTGGCCAAACAAAGTTTTACCTGCGCAGGGGCGGACTCTCCCAAATGTGACCGGAGTCACTGTGCTCCGCAGAGCAACCAAATAAGAGCCGCGCCTGAGCTTACAGGCTATGGGTTTTTATAATAGCAGAGCAAACAAACATTTACACAGAAGTAGGATGTGGCAGCTAGCTATTGGCTCAGGGGATTGGCGCCTCTATACCTGATTGGTATTGGCTCAGGGGATTGGCACCTCTATACCTGATTGGTTGTTTACAGACAAATACGGGCGGGAAGGCTTCCCGGGCTTACGCCTGGGATTCAAAATTTTCTATTTCCCCATATTGCTTGTTTTTCCTCTATTCCTCAACCTTTCCACGGTCCTGACATAAACCACATGTGGATTGGGGCAGAACGGGGACTAATACTGCTTCCAGCCTCTTGAACCTAATGTCCTTAAACCCAGGGTGACCTTTCACTCTAGCTACTCCATTGCCCTTGCAGCCCAAGAGCTTCTTGGGATTGTTATTGATTAACTCCTGGAAAATGGACTTGGCTTCCACTGTAAACTTCTTGGAATACTCCTCAGTGTCCTTCATTCACCATTCCACCTCCTCCTATTTAATTTTCTCTCTGAATTTTCTGAATGGAGAATGTCCCTGGATCATTTCATATCTCAGACAGCCAAGTCCCCACCAGTCATAACAGAATGTATAGTGTTCATTTTTGTTAACTTCAGGAGTCATGTAGCTGACTGTTCCAACTCTTCCTCAAGTTGTCTCTACTTCATGGGATCTCCATGGCTAACCCAAAATCTGAAATCCAGAATTTTTTTGTGGATTATGAAGGAGATATTCTCAGGCTTTAAAACCCTATACACAACCCTTTCTGTAGGCCCTCCAAGCTACAGCACAATCTGCAGCATAGACAAGAGTTCTCTGCTCCTCAGAGCTGCAGCTGTCCATGATGTAGATGTGGGACCTCAAGTTTCTCCATTCATAGTGGTTAGCACCAAGTACAGGGAATCTGTTTTCATAAGTGTAGCATAAATGAGCACAAATCTACTGTGCCCTTTCTCTAGGATTCTTTTCTCACTTAGTGCCATGACTTCACTTTTCCTCCTCTTTATTCTTTTTTTTTTTTCTTTTTAGCTTTTATCAGGCATAGATTTTTCTTGTAGCTCCTACTAGAAACTTCTCCAAATCTGTGTAAGGTCTACATATTTTCTTTGTTATGGTTGCTTTTCCAGTCATTTCCACTGTAAAAATTGAGGAAAAAATAGACTTTCTTGTTGTTCTTCAAATGATTTTTCACTTAAATGGCTATGGACAGCTCTCCTGCATTCTTCAAGGACTTCTTTGGAAGAATTATCCTTCAGTCTCGATCTGCATTCTCTCACAGTACGTGGAAGTAAGTGTGGTACAAGGGCTTCAGTCTTCTCATTAATGAAGAATGTGTTTAATAGTCCACAATTTCTTTGACCACTTCACATTCTGACACCGCACCCAGGAATTCAATGCACTGCCTTAGGTAGTGGTTTTTTTTTTTTTTTTTTTTTTTTGGTTGTTTTTTTTTTTTTTTTTTTTTAAATCACATAATATCCTGAAGAGAAGTTGTCCTGGTGGCTCCTGGTCACAAAGACTGCCATCATATTTTTCTTGACACTCTTTCCTCAGTAGCGAGTTGGCCACGAGGTTTTCCAGCTCCACAGACCAACACCACCATGGAGCCATGGCCACCACATGCACCACTGCCACTGGGGGCCCCCAGGGTGTCCTGTGAGGACTAGGCCAGAGGTGCCAGCAGCCCAGCCACCAGGGCTCTCTGTGGTCACTGCCTCTGATCTGTGGCTCATGCTCTGAGCCCCATCACCATGTGCCACAGATGATGGCACTTGAGTACTCCCCTCTACATCTGAAACTCTTAACATTTTTTAACAATACCATGAAACAAGTTATTAAGGAAAATTGAATATTTTATAGTATTCTTATATTGGAGTCTGCCAGCTTTCTGGATTGCAAATATGAACTATTTTCCTGCTTATTTGGGGAAGTTTTGTCTCCTGATCTGAAGTAAACTAAAATCTTTTACAATAATCCTTTTCTTAGTATTTATGTGTGTTTCAGTGTTCGAATGTGTAATCTTTGGAGTTTTAAATGCTACTTAACATCTATTTTCCATACAAATATTCCAATACAGAATTATCCAACAAAAACAAAATGTGTCATACATGGTTGTTAAACCACCATCACTGGGAACCCGATGTATATTTGTGACTGTTTGAACCGTGATGTGGAGTGAACTGAGGGGCACCATTCCAGTCTTATACAGCTTGTGCTGAACAATGACCATAAATTAAACTGATAATTAAGCTCATATGTTAAATATGAGAACATAGATTATCTAAAGCAATTCGACTTAGTTGTGCTTTCCAGGAAAACTCTGGGTGAGACAGATACACTGTAAACTAATAAATAACTTTACTGTTTTATTCAGGAAATCCCCACAGATAGATTTTTCAAATATTCTAGTCTATTCATTTGGACAACTTGTCTACTACTTATCAACTACAATTTGCTTATTGAGATATTTTCATATAATCATTCTGTCAACTGATCCTAAATACATTTTTAAAAGATGTATCACAAACTTTGCCCTACCCAAATAAGTTCTCCCCATTGAAAGACCTTTTGCAACCTACATGAGCCCATTTTGAAAAGTCCTACAAATATCTCACCATTTTGATATATTGATGAGATATCCAGATAGTGTGGACCATTACTGTGGTTAAGTCTTAATAAATTTAGCTTTACCTTCTTAATAGGTCTTCTAGTGATATTTTGGGTGAGTTCAACGGATTTCTGTTATAAGAGATACTTGAAAAAAGCATGGAATAGCAAATCGTGAAACATAAATACAACTGCTAACACTTTATGTCCATTACTTCCTAGACCTCAGTTTTCTCATATCTAAAGTGAGAATCAGTGCAGACACTTTGTAAGTTTCTTTTAATTAAATTTCAATGAATCTATGACTAGAGACAAGAAATATTCATGATCAGACTCACTAAATTGATTTTATGAATATTTGTAACATTTAATATTTTTATTCTTATGTCAATCATTTCAGTACCATGGTCTTTGCACATATGCTCTAGACACCCTGTGTGCCTATAAGCTAGTACACCTAATATTTCTCATGTCTCCTGCCTCACGTTACTTTTCCATTTCATATTTAAATGGGTTTTATTTTTATGGTACACAGTTAAGATTTTAGTCATGATATTTGCAGAGTTTATAAATTGTTTTCTGCACTTTTTGTATGTACAGCAAATACACATGATGCATTTTTTAAATTGAACTTTCCCAAAGAGAAAAATCTTTTGCCTAAGGAAAGTTCAAAAACTTAAAAAAAAATGACTGTGCCTACATACAACTATAATGGCTAGTGTAACTAGCACTGAGTTTTTTCAGGCAAAGTGAAACCTTAAAGAATGTTCTGCAATTCCTGGCAACCTGATCTAATTCATATTAGGTACGTCTCTGAACACAGGTAGTGTATTTTGCTAGAATCTGTGAAAATGCCTTGTGTGACTGTTGCTCAAGTCGTATTTTCCTTTTTGCTCAGTCCTTCCATCCACTAACCTCACCTCCCACTAGCTGTCATCCGGCTCTCCATCTACGAGTCATCCACATTTTCCTTGTTAGTTCAGTTTGTTCATTAGAGTCCACATTGAGGGAAATCATATGGTATTTGTCTTTCTCTGACTGGCTTATTTCACTTAGCATAATGTTCTCCAGATCCATCCATACTGTTGCAATTGAGAAAAATTTTCTTCCTTTTTATGGCCAAGTAGAATTCCATGGTGCAAATGTCTCAGAGTTGTTTTAGTTGTTTCATTCACGCATCTGTTGACAGACACGTGGGCTGCTTCCATATGCGGGCAATTGTAAATAATGCTGCCATAAACATAGGGGTGTTTATGAGGGTTCCTTTGGATATATTACCAGAAGTGGATTGCTGGGTCAAAGGGCAGATCCATTTTTAATTTTTTGAGGTATGTTCATACTACTTTCCACAATGGCTGCACTAGTTTGCATTCCCACCAACAGTTCAAAAGGGTTCCCCTTCTCCAATCCTCACCAGCACTTGTTTATTGATTTGTTGATGATGGCCATTCTGACTGGTATGAAATGATATCTCATTGTGGTTTTAATTTGCATTTCTCTGAAGATTAGTGACATCGAGTATCTTTTCATATGTTCATTGGCTATCTGTATGTCCTCTTTGGAGAAGTGTCTATTCAGTACTTTGGACATTTTTTAACTGGATTAGTTATTTTTTGGTGTTGAGTTTTGTAAGTACTTTATAAATTTTGGATATTAACTGCTTATTAGATATACCAGCAAATATGTTCTCCCATTCTGTAGGTTGTCTTTTTACATTGTTGATGATTTCCATTATGGTACAAAAATTTTTCAATTTGATGTAGTCCTATTTGTGTATTTTTTCTTTTGTTTCCCTTGCCTGGGGAGGTATATCTAATACAAAATATGTATGAGCAATAGCTGAGATTCTGCTGCCTATATCTTCTTCTGTGTTTTTTATTGTTTGGGGTCTAACATTTATTAAGCCTTTGATCCATTTTAAATTTATTCTTGTGTGTGGTATAAAAAGGTTTCATTTTTCTACATGTATCTATCAAATTTTCCCAACACCATTTATTAAATAAACTATCTTTAGCCCATTGTATGTGCTTGATTCCACTGTCAAATATTATTTGACTATAAAAGTGTGGGTTTCTTTCTGGGCTCTCTATTCTGTTCCATTGATCTACATGTCTGTTTTTATGCCAGTAATATGCTGTTTTGATTAGTATGGCCTTGTAGTATAGTTTGATATTATATCATGATTCCTAAAATTTTGTTCTTCTTTCTCAGGATCATTGTTGCTATGCAAGGCCTTTCATGGTTCCATATCAATTTTTGAAATTTTTGTTCTAGTTCTATGAAAGATGTCACTAGAATCTTCATAGGAATTGCAGTGAATCTATAGATTGCTTTGGGTACTATGAAGTTTATAATGATGTTAATTTTTTCTATCCAGGAACATGGTATATGTTTCTACTTATTTGTACCTTCTTCAATTTCTTTCTTCCGTATCTTATAATTTTCCAAGTACAGGTTTTTAAATCCCTACTTAGTTTTGTTCCTGGATATTTTATTCTTTCTGAAGCAGTTGTGAATGGGATTGCTTTCTTAATTTCCCTTTCTGTTAGTCCATTATCACCATATAAAAATGCAAGTGATTTCTGGATATTAATTGTAATTCTGCTACTTTGCTGAATTAATTTATCAATTCTAGTAGCTTCTTGGTGGGATCCTTGGGGTTCTCTAAGTACAGTATCATGTCATCTGCAAAAGAATTTAGAAAATGAGGGGAGCTTAAGAAACATTTTGAAAAACATTAGTTGAAACAATATCAGCATCATGGAAATAGCAGAAGGCAAAGAGAGCAAGCAAAGGATCGAGAACTTATTTGAAGAAATAATGACTGAAAAATTCCCTAATCTGTTGAAGGAAAAGTCACAGAAGTCAAGGAAACTCAGAGAGACCCAAACAACTTGGACCCAAAGAGGCCTAAGCTGAGAAACATCATAATTAAAATGACAAAGCTTTAAGACAAGGAGAGACCTTAAAAGATGCAGAGAAAAGCAGGTAGTTACCAGCAATTAAACTTGCATCTGACAACACAGCAGAAATATTTCAGGACAGAAGGGAGTGGCAGGAAATATTCAAGGTGATGAAAAGCAAGAACCTACAACCAAGGTTACTTTACCCAGCAAGACTATCATTTAAAATTGAAGGAGAAATTAGGAGCTTCCCAGAAAAGAAAAAACTAAAGGAATTTGTTAACACCAAACCAGTATTGCAACAAATGTTAAAGGACTTACTTTAAGAAGAAGAAAAAGAGAAAAAAAAAAGACAGAAGAAAACAGTCTAACAATAAAATGGTGCAGCATAGGTATCCACCAACCATCACCTTAAATATAAATAGCTTAAATGCTCCAACTAAAAGACACAGGGTAACTGAATGATAAGAAAAAAAGATCCATATATATGCTGCCTCCAAGAGACCAATCTTAGATTGAAAGTTACACACAGACTATAATTAAGGGGTTGGAAAAAGATATTTCATGCAAATGGAAAAGAAAAAAAAGCTGTGGTAGCAATATTTATATCTGATAAAATAGACTTTAAAACCAAGGTGAGACAAAGTAAGACTTATAGTAAGAGACAAAGAAGGACACTATATAATGATAAAGGGAACAATCCAGCAAGAAGCTGTAACCCTAGTGTACATTTATGCACCCAACACAGGAGCACCTAACCATGTAAAGCAAATGTTTATGGGCATAAAGGGAGACACTGACAGAAATACAGTAATATTAGGGGATTTTATCATTCCATTGACTTCAATGGATAGATCTTCCAGGTTGAAAATCAACAAGGAGACAGCGTCTTTAAACAACACATTAAATCAAATGGATTTAATTGATATCTTCAGAGCACTACACCCCAAAGCTGAAGAATACACATATTTTTCAAGTGCACATGGAATGTTTTCTAGGTTAGATCACATTAGGACACAAAACAAGTCTCAATAAATTTAACAAGATTGAAAACCTGTCGAGCATCTTCTCTGACTACAATGCTATGAAACTAGAAATCGACCACAAGAACAGTGAAAAACATGCAAAGTCATGGAAGCTAACTAACATGTTATTAAGCAATGAATGGGTCAACAATGAGATCAAGAAGCAAATAAAAATGAAAACACAGCAATCCAAAATCTGTGGGACACTGGAATCTTCAGTGGAGCAGTCCTAAGAGAGAAATTCACAGCATTACAAGCCTATCCTCCCCCCATTGGGGGAGGGGGGAAGAGGAAAAGTTCAAATAAGTTATCTAACTGTACACTTAAAGGAACTTGAAAAAGAACAATAACAACAACAAAAGCCCAAATGAGTAGAAGGAATGAAATAATAACGATTAGAGTAGTAATAAATGAAATAAAGTCTGAAAAAATGATGCTAAATATCAATGAATCCAAAAGGTGGTTCTTTGAAAAGATAAATAAGATTGATAAAGTTCTAACCAGAATCATCAAGAAAAACAAAGAAAGGACTTAAATAAATAAGATCAGAAATAATAACAGACACCAAAGAAATACAAAGCATTGTAAGGAAATATTATGAACAACTATATGCCAATAAACCTGGACAAAATGGATACATTCCTAGAAACATACAACCTTTTAAAAACTAATTGGGAAGAATCAGAGAATCTGAATAGACAGATTACACCTGTGTAAATCTATTTACACTATTTACACTGTAATCTATTTACACTGTAAATTGAAGCAATAATAAAAAAACTCTCCCACCAAATAACAGCCCTGGACCAGACGGCTTCACAGGTGAATTTTACTAGACAATCTGAGAAGATCTACTACCTCTCCTTCTTAAACTATTTCATAAAATTCAAGAGGAGAGGAGGCTCCCAAAGTCATTTTACAGGGCCAGCATTACCCTAATTACAAAACCAGATAAAGACACTACAAAGAAAGAAAATTATAGGCTAATGTTCCTGATGAACATAGAAATTACAAATCCAAAACAAAATATCAGCAAACTAAATACAGCAATTCATCAAAAAAATCATATACTATGATCAAGTGGAACTTATTCCAAGGATGCAAACTTTTTACAGCATTTGCAAATCAATAAATGTGATTCATCACATTCATTCATGTGATTATCTAATGAGTGATAAAAACCACATGATCCTATCAATAAAAAAAGCTTTTTGATAAAATCCAGCACCCATTTATGATCAAAACTCTCAACAATAAGGGAATAGAGAGACATAACTAAACATAGTAAAGGCCAGATAAGACAAATGCACTGACAACATCATATTCAGTGACAAATACTACAAGTGTTCCCCTTGAGTTCAGGAACAAGACAAGAATGTCTGTTTTCACCACCCTTATTCAATATAGTACTTCAAGTTGTAGCCACATCAATCAGAAAAAAAGAAGGAAAAGGCATCTAAATTGGAAAGCATTATTGTCTTTAAAACACTAGTTAACTAGTTGCTGATGCTTACTGTAGAAGAGGCATTATTTAAATGTTTACTATGAATTAACTCATAATACGCATAACCACCCTCTGAGGAAGGTCATCTTTTCTTCAGATGAGGGTGCTGAGGCACAAGGACAGTAATAATTGAAAAGGTCATACAGATGACACATGACAAACATGGGTTCCAACTCAGGCTGTCTTCGGAGCCTTCCTTTTAACTATACTTCCAGTCTGCTGCTCACATGCAAACTTATTTTAAAGACAAATAAAAAGAACAACACAAAATTAAATAATATATCTAAATTAACATAGTGGATGTAGAATCTGAAATTTGCCTGCTACTCAGAAGTAGATTAATTTAAATATACTTCTCTATACCTTATTTTAAAAAATAACCGTATGGTATAAATATCAACACTATCAATCAAGATTATTAAAAAGAAGTCTATCTAAAAAGTCATCAATAATGAATAAACCTAGGGATAACATTTAATTCTAAAGTTGTCATATAAAATGAACAAAACCATTCCACAAAACTATAAATTTATAAGTACAGGGATACTACGTATAGTTTGGGCCAGCTCAGTTACCTCAGTCAATTAGCCATAGATCTAGTTCTGTGATCATACTTCACAAAGTGTGATACCAACATGTCACCACAGATTCATGCCCCAGGAAAATGTGCAAATGTGATTTTGAAAAATGTGATTGTGGAGGCTCCACAATCCATGCCCATCCAGAAAGGAGGCTCAATTGTGTCTCTTTTGTGCAATACTTTTGCTTGTTTTCCCTGTAACATTAGATGATATTTAAGCAGCTGAGAACTGGTACTTGGGCTCCTGAGGAAATAACATGTTAAAGAGCAGAAGGTGATGTAAAAAAACTAGTCTCATAAATTCTCAAATAAATATATGGATCTGTGTGTATGTATATATATGTGTTTGTGTGTGTGTATATATATATGGAGAGAGAGATCATATGAAATATATGTATACATGAACATTTATAATAGGTTAGAAATAATTGTGTTGCCTCTTAGTTTTAAAGACATTGATATTTGAATATATACTTCTAGGTATTATATTTTATAATATGTTCAATTATAGTAAGATGTGTGCCAATATGTGAATATTTGTATATGAACCCATATAAATGTACAAAAATATAAGTTGTGAAACAGTATATTGAGGATGCTTGAGAATGGAATGTTGGACTTTCATCATTCGAGATCAGTATGCTATCAGTATGAAAATTATATGTGGCAGGAATATATCAAGAAACATTAAAACAAAATGATAACATTGTATTTCTTGATTCTCATTATGCATTTTGATATCTTTTAACATTTCACACAGCAAATCTATAAATTTAAAAATGCTGTGACAAATGAAAAATAAAAACACCACAATGTGGGGATTCGTGGGTGCTGATATGCTTGGCAACTTTCTCACAGCCATGTGTTTTACAACAGTTAATATAGACATTCGGGTCAAACAGCTATGGTGCAATTAGTAACAAACACTTGTTGGAAACAAGGCTTTGATGAGCCTTCTACATTGATTATTTATAATTCATTTTTATGTCAAATTACATATATTTCTGCAATGTATATTTTTGTGAACTCACACTTGACTTCTAATTTCTACACAAAACCAAAGGAACTATTCATAGGGTCACAGGGATTGTTGACTGCTTTGCTCAGTAATTTGACTTACCCATAAGAAAATGCAGTTGAAATATTATTCTACTTTGTTTAGTTTATGGCTATAAAGTTATGATAACTAAATTCATAGAGGCCTTTATTTTAATTGTGCTTATCTATTTAGATATTCAGTCTCTAATTTTAGCCAGCCTTTCCAATTATCTAATAATTTTCCCTCGACTACATAGATAGCTGAGAATATTATGCATATTTTATAAAAGTTTATTCTGCTATAATTAAAGTACAAAAATGTTACAAGATGAGAACTGAAGCCAACATAATTTCCTATCCCAGTGTTAATACTGGGATCAAGTAAAAATGTCTTAGCTAGTTCTCCAGGAAAGATCTACTCCACAGAGGTAAAACTGAAACCGGTTACTTGCCCAGATGGAGAGCTTGCTGATCAAGAAGTTCTTTTTGCTGTGTTCACCAATCCAGAGGCATTTCATTATCAATTGTTCCAAATCCTAATCAGTTGCCCATCTTGCAAGGCCTGTTTTATTACCCTCCTCATTTACCCACTTTGAGACACTACTAAGACTTGGTCAAAGTTAGAGTCTCTCCCTTTTATTACAAAGTCTAGTAAATTTAGTTATACCCAAACAATAGGCTTTTCTGGTGGTATTTTGGGGAGTTCTATTATACCCTTGACCCAATTTTAGTGATACAAACATTTTCTACATTGACTTTATAAATTTCTTTTGATTTTGTTGTTGTTGTTCAAACAGCTTGAGGTAAGTTCCAGACATCGTAAGCCTTTATACCTAATGGTTAGTCACATATTTTCTGATAACCAGGACAGTCTCTGATCACAACACATTTTTCAAAAAAAATTGGCATTATAAATTATTATGATTATATGTACTCTCCATATTATAAATCTGCCTAAAGCAAATTTAAACCTGTACCTGTACTATAGACAATGTAACATAGATCCATTAAAATGGAAGAGTCTGAATTTTTATCTTACTCACCAGCCAACAAGTTAGCCTGCCCTGTGTGTGTATGTACCTATGTCTATGTGCTGTATCTGTAAACGTGCACTATTTATCCATGTGGCATATGCATGTGCACATGTATGTATAGGCATGTGTATATGTACATCTGTGTGTGTGGAGTCCCCTATCTTTGAGTCACTGCCAAATCAGCAGCTAGAGCAAGAACTTACTTCAGTTTCCCAAACCCCAACAATTTCAACAGCGTGACGTGCTATGGGACAGACCGTAACAGCACGTGGGATGAGATGCATTACAGGAGAATGACCCTGAAATTAGAAAAAGTATAGCTGCATTCTCACTTCCAGACAGAGAGAAGCTTTGTCTTTCTGGAATCTGTTTGAAGATGAGCCTATATCTTTACTTCTGGTTGGTAAAAGCCTGTTAGTTATTTACAAGGAAATATCAAACTTTTAAAAGTCAGTATATCATATCTCTTTCTAGACATTTCCAAAAGAATGCCTTACTTTTGAGAAAAATACAAATAAAAGCAGTAGAGGAGTTTTTATATGCAAGGAATGCAGGAATGATAATGTTAGAAAAGAGTCAAGAGACTTGTCTTGATAAGGCATTTTTCTGGAACATTATTGTTATTAATTAGGTTGTGAAGCCTTGTAGTTTGATAACATTTATGGAGGGGATACCTTCTCTCTCTCCCTTGTACAATATTACCCTAGAATAAGAGCAAACTAAAGGCTTAGTTTAAATATAAACAACAGAATTATTAAACTACTTCAAAATGCATAGTTTGGATAACAAACACAACAGCAAATTATTTTAATCAACTTTCTCAGTTTTCTAAACATTGCTGTAAATCAACTGAAATAAATAATGTTGAAACTTATTGTTAAAATTTATTTTAAAACATCTAAAACATTAAAATAAAGGCTTTAAATATAAATAACGTCAATCTAAAATATAACTTATTGAATAAATTCAGTATTTATGTCTCATACCTGCAGGCTATTTTCCCTTAATGTATAAAAAAAGCAGTCCTTTCATTAACAAACACACTAGCACCTTTCATATTTTTAAAAAATACATAATTTTTTTAGAATGCTGATTCAAAGAATGTTTTAGTGAAATTACAGTCTTTTGGTAAATGAGGAAAGATATGTAGAGGTGAGAGGTGATTAAATATAGAGTTTAAATGAATGAATCAATAAAACAAAGATAGTGAGATCTTTTTTAAAAGATCAGAAAATACAGACTTGATCCCTTTGGGGGAAGCAAACAACAGGAAAAATAACACCTGGCGGTTTAGAAGCAAGCTGAACTTCTGCATGAGCAGAGCTTTAGGTGGCCAGAGACAGGGAAGCTCGATGAAATAGCAAGGATTTACTGAACTTTGTAACATAGACAGAAAAGTATCTAAGGAAAGAAAAATGAATAAAGGAGTACTAACAATAAACTAGGAAAAGGTTGGGTAGGGAAGGTTTGTGTGTTTGTATGTGTGTGTGTTGTAGGTAAGTATGTGCATTCATGCGATTTGGACGTTGTAGCTTTCTGAGCTATCATAACAAATTACCACAAATTGTGTCTTAAAGCAGAAGAAATGTATTGTCTTAGTTTCTGAGTCTAAAAGTACAAAATTAAGCTGTCAGCAGGCCTATGTTTTCTCTAAAATTTTTATAGGACAATACTTCTTTGCCTCTTCATAAATTCTGATGGTTTGCCTGTAATTCTCAGCATGCCTTGGCTTGTAGCTTCAGAATCGTGATCTGTGCCCCAATGGTTACATGACATCCTCCCGTCGTATGTCTGTCTCTCCTCTCTGTTTATGAGAACAGCAGTCATAGGGGCTTCAGCATCCACCCTCCTCCAGTGGGACCTTATCTTAACGATTTATATCTTCAACAATGCTGTCTGCAAATAACATCACATCCTGAGGTTCTAGGGGTTAGGGTTTTAACATGTCTTTTTTTGGAGACGAAATTAAACCCAAAACATGTGGGAAGGTAATAGCCATGGATGAGGGGTCCCATTCTTCAGTTGCCACTGTCAAAGCCTGCTCATGAGAAGGTCCTTATATTAGGAATTAGATAAATGTATTTTGGGATGTATGTAGCAATTTTCATTTTGAAAATGAGCTAATTCCATTTCTGACATTTTGGTCTTATGAACTATCTCAAAATACATTGATAAACAAAAATATTCAGTGCAGCATTGTGTGTGGTGTCAAAAATAAACCTACATCATAAAGTAAAATTATAAAATACATTGTAGTGTGCCCTGGCTGGTGTAGCTCAGTGGATTGAGCACGGGCCTGTGAACCAAAGGATCGCGATTCGGTTCCCAGTCAGGGCACATGCCTGGGTTGCAGGCCAGTTCCCAGCAAGGGATGCACAAGAGGCAACCATACATTGATGTTTCTCTCCCTCTCTCCCTCTCTCCTTCCCTTCCCCTCTAAAGATAAATAAATAAAATGTTAAAAAAAAAACATTTAGGAAAAAAAATACATTGTAGTGTTATTAATATGATGATATATTTTACAATCATTGAAATGACACTCTCAAAACATTATTATCATAAAGACAATTTCTTATCACTTGCTCTTAAGTGAAAAGGAAGATACAAATCATATACACACTATAATCCTGGAGTTAAAGCTTAAACTATGACTGGAAGAATAATTTTTCATTTTCTTAATTTTCATTTTAAAAGTTTAAGGTGCTGATAAAATATAAAGTAAAACTTTGTTGATTAAAATAAATAGTTCCCTTATTTTAGTTTAACCAGTGAATCCACTGATTAAACCTTACTCACCTAGAGTTTTAAAACATTAGATTAAATCTGTATATTGTAGGTCATTTTTTCTTAAGCAATAATTTTCAAAAACTACATAACTTATAGGCTGAAAGGCCATAACAGCTCAATCATTTTGTATCTAATGTTCTTTCTCCTTTTATCAGAAAATGGTGCATTGAGTAATAGTTGATGCTCACAAAAGTCCTAGAATGTCTGAGATGAAGTAGCTATAGACACTATATTATAAATAAACATAAGTTATGTATGAGTAGTTAAGCAAAATTTGAATATCAGAAGATTAACTTCTTTTGATTAAACGATGCTATAAAGAATAGCAAAGTCTATGGAGAATGTCTTTAACTGCATATTGCATTAGAAAATAACAAACTGTACTCCTGATAGTTAAGTATTTCAGAAGTTTGCCCAGAATATTTTTCATCTCTTTCAAACTTTGAAACTAGAGACAGATGATTTTTAAAGAATTTAACACATTAACAATGGAATGTCATAACACATCTTTTTAAAGATATGTCACAGACAAGCACAATTATTCTATCTCCATGGCTAATCCACTGTAAAATGAATATCATTTTAAGAAAATATGTAGATGGAGAATCATTATTGAAATTAATTATATATAGAAAATGTTTTGTTTGTGATACAGTAATTATGTCCTTATAGGATATCTTCTGAAAGATAAGAAATAATGAGGCCAATTTCACATTACCAAGTGTTATGGAGTATCTTTAACCAAAGTCCAAATTTGGGAACCCAAATTTGCATAACAAGTATTCTTATTCTTGTTTTCTCAAGTTCATATGCAAGGGATTTTTTTTAATCTAAGGAATTAGTAGATAGAAATAGCTAAGTAAATGGCATGGTTTTTTGTTGTTGTTGTTTGTTTGTTTTTTTATATGGACAAACATTATTGTGACTCTTTACAGAGAGAGGAAGGATATAGATGGTAGCAGAAGGGACTCTATTTAAGAGCGTTTGGACACTGCCATTGACTAAAGTGAAAAATTAGACATAGTTCTGGTATGAAAATACTTTATTTCTGATTTAAGTTTAACTAGGTTTTTAGCTTTAGGAGACCATAGGGGGGAAAGTACAGTTTTCTTAGAAAGTATCAGCAAATCACTGATGCTACTGTCTTATGTGGTTTTCAAACTAGACAATCTGAATGAACGTGAGACATAATGGTGTCTGATAAATAATCTAAAAGGATTTTAAGAGAATATCAGGTGTCCTAGTTTCCTCAGTTAAGCATGAAGAAATTACATGCATATAGCTATTATTTTTTAATAAATCCTCAGCCTTTTTACTTCTGGAGGCATTTGGGATATAAGAGCAAACTGAAACACAAAGCAACAATTTTTAGATTTGGTAACTTTTAAAATCCTATCTAGTAATCTCTATTTCCTGGCAACATGTTGGACTAAGTATGTGTATTGACATTTTTTCTCTGTCAATATTTTCATTTAAAACAATGAAATATGCTGACAAAAATATTTTTAATGTAACATCTTAAATATATTTATGAGTTCTACTAAAGTAAGTCATACTCAATTAAATAGGCATTGAGGGCATTTGTCTAACCTCATGAATTTGAGCGTAAGAGTTTTCAGACATGTGTGGTTTGGGAGAGATAAAACAAAATCCAGACACGCTTATGCAAGCTTGAAAATTCAATAAATACCTTCTTACAGAACTAAAGCAAGCAAAATATAACCAGAGACATTGAAATTAAGAACAATCTGACAGTAACCAGAGGGGGTTGGGGAAGGAAGAAGGCAGGGAAGGGTTTTCAGGAACACATGGACGAAACTAAGGAGGATAGTGGAAGCAAGGGAGGGAGGTGGGTTTGGCTGGGGCGGGGGGGGACTGGTGGGGGCAAAATGCAGACAACTGCAATTGAACAACAATCAAATAATTAAAAAAATAAATCCCAAATGGATTTAAAAAACCTTTCAACACAAAAATGCCTCTCCCAATGAGCTTATATTTTAATGGGGGGCACACAATAAATAAAATAATATATAGTTTATCTGATGGTGATGAGTGCTATGGAGGAAACAAAGCAGTAAGAGGGATAGGAAGGGTAATGAAGTTGGCATACTACATAACTTGGTCAGAGAGCTGGCATAAAAGATGTCATTTGAAAAAAAAAAAAAAAAAACATCTGAAGTGAAAGAATGATTCATGTGAATATCCTGAAGTCATATATTTCAGGTGAAGAGAACACCCTATGAAAGTGGGAGAATTTCCCTTGCAATTTGGAGATAAAGCAATGTGGCTACACCAGAGTGGTTAATAGGGCTGGGGGAAGGAGATAAGATTAAAGGGTAACAGAGGACAAGAGTGAATAAGCCCTTTGAAATAGGTTGACATATGTCCTGATTTATCTAAGCCAGGCTTAGATCTCATCTGTTGGCCAGCATAATGACAAGAGCCCCTTTTCTTTTTTAAAATACCCCCATTTGGATGTTAAGGTCATCTTCTTTGTAAGGCATTATAAGAAATTTGATTTTTCTTCTGAATCATATGAAAAGCCATTGAAGGATTTGATCTGATGATCACTGAAGTTGTCTTACATTTTAATAAGTCCACTCTCATTATTTTTTAAAGAAACAGAGTGAAATGGGGCCAAGATGGACTTTTTAGACCAGTAAAGGCTATGGTGAGTAAATGAACTAATACCAATGGGAATTCAGATTAGATCGATTTGGGGAACAACTAAAAAAAGTTGCCTGGATTCCAGATATATTTTTAAGATAAACAATAGAATTTAGTGATGTATTGGATATGTGATTTAAAAGAAAAAATGAGATCAAGATTACTCCAAGAGTTTGTTTGATAAAGAGAACAAGTGGTGTTGCCATTAACAGAATGGGAAGGAAGCAAAATTTGGGAGGAACAATATTTGGAGGAAGGGCTAACTACTCTTTTGGACAAGACAAGGTTGCAATGACTACAAATAGGCTATTGAATAAATAAGTATGGAGTTCAGGGGAGAAAACCTGGCTAGAAGCATAAATTGTGACTTATCATTCTCCAGTTAGCATTTAAAGCCATGAGACTGGATGAGATTTCCAAACAAGTGGAGACAGATAGGGAATATAAGTAGACCAAAGATCAAAATTTATCAGGTAAAAAAAAAAAATTTGTTGTTGTAAAGGAAAATGAAGATAGGTGTTTCTGGAACTATATTTAATGTCAGACTTCTCCCTTTTAGTCATCTCCATCTCTTCCATTCATTCTTACTTTAATATACTTAATATCTCCAAAGAGCAATTGATATTCCTCTATTCATGTTAAGTTCTTTAATAATTTAAGGGATGGATAGTTCCAGTTTTTTTGTGTGTGTTTCCAGACTATCAAACAGTGCAGAAAAAAATATCAATCACCTGACACTCAAGGTTGAGTGAAAATAGAGATTCAAAGATAAAAATATGAGATTAGGTATATACCCCCATCATTAAATTTTGACAGTCACTAAATTTTAGATGTTTTGAATTAGCTTGGTCAGTGAAATTTTCATTTCTATTTTAATATTTATACAATGTAATGTCATTAGAAACATTTATAAACTTGTCCTTACAGTTCTTCTTTATGTTATCAGTTGTAGTTTTCCACTATACAAGTAGTGTACCTATAAATTTGAGAGACAACCTAAATATGCTATTTTTTCCTAGGGGTCTTTTTCTCTTTCTCTACATGGCATTCAATAATCTGAATTTTCTTCAACTGACTTTTTTCTTTTTGGTAAAGAGGAGCAACTGTCAGACATTATCCCATTTATCAACTAAAACTACAGATGTCAATTTAAAGAGCATTGGAAATACCATACCAGCATTTTTTATTTAAACAAAGCCAAACAAACTAGGTAGTCATGTGAATGACAAGCAATATCCAAGATACCAAAACCAGTCTCTTTAGCCCTTTTAAGACATGAAATGATGGCATTCACAAGAGTGCATTATCTGATTAATTATGCTGAAGCCATCAGGTAAATTAGATCTAGTCAAATAAAGCCAGACATAGAGTCATCCAATTTAGCTATTAAAAGGTTGTTAAGTACATTTACTAATGTCATCTTGTTTGAGGAGCCAGCTCTCCATTCAGATATTTTAAAGTACAGAAATATTGTCCATTCATCCCTCAAAATGACAGAAGAACAAATAATAATAAAGAAAACAGAAGCTCACAAAGCAGAAACCATTTAAACAGAAACAACTCCTTCTGAAAATAAGTAACCACAAAATGTGATTATACGGGTTGCCTCCTTTCTCAGCAGCCTAGATAAGACAAGTTTCATCATATTGGTTTATTGATGACAGTTTGCAGAGATTTTAAATATTTTATCCATTTTAATGTTTATTTTATTATATTTTTAACTGTAGTGTATTTTTAATATGAAACTCAAAAGAGGATCTTTTAAAAATTTAATTATTAATTATAATAAAACTATAAGGAAGTACTCTACAATGAAAGGATAAGGAATTTAGAATAGGAACAGTTATAGAAGTCTGTTGATCTTTTAAAAAATAAATCACACTATTTAGGAAAAAAGAAGACTTGACTAGGACAAGAGACTTAAAGTATAACTTTTACAAATCTAATTATCAAGGATATCAAAATGACTACTACTGGTAAAATTTCCAAAGCCAAAACTGTAGATGCAAGCTCTTGCTTTATTAGGCAAGAAAAATAAGTCAAAATTAAGTATCCATTGTTAGAATTGCTTATCACACATATTACTTTTTATTTATAATGTAATTTTAGAAAAAAAATATTTAGGCATTCTCTGTACTCCCATTTGTCCTATTTTCTAATTTAGTGTCATAAATATAATATATAATATTGTTAGTAAAACTAAGGCGATCAAAGGCTAGCTGCTGAATTAACTAACCATTCTTTCATCTAGACATGATTTGCTTTAGTTTATTATTATTATTATTTGAATTTCAAAATGACTGAAATATTGTGTGTCTAGATTGGAGGTCATTGAAGGATGTCTTTGGATTGTCAGTAGCAATAGCTATATTGGGTACAGCTAAGTGATGATTAAAGATCAGTAAAGTACAAAAACACCATAAGGAGTTAGAGTTTGGATATGGGTAAATTGTGAGGATCACAGCAAGATGTGCAACTGATATTAGGTGGCATGATAATAATAAACTTAGATGAACTTGTGAGTGCAACACTGGTGGTATGTCCAAAAGGGAAAAAAAGACCAAAAAAAAAAACAAAAAACAAAAAAACAAACAAAAAAAAACCTCAGGGCTATGGAGGCTTTAAAGACCAGTGCAAGATAATAGGTCAATAGTTAAAATGTATAAGGAATGAAAAATGTATTTTACATTAGCTAACATTGTTTTTCATCTGAGTTTCAGTTAAGATGCTTTTGAGTCCAAATGTCAATTATGAAATATAGCAGAGCATCCTAAACTCAGTTCTCTCTGACACAGAGGTCTGCCTAAAAAGTACCCAGCCACATACTATGAAAAAGAGAGACATTTATTGAAGAAGATACAAGATACAAGAAACATTGTACATAAGACGATGATGCCTCAGTCCCCTTCAAAGTAGAACCTCCCACAGTTCTCCCAGTGTCTCTTGCACTGTTCAAAACATTCTGCAATCTCCTTTGTTGGAATGGCCATCAGCTGCCATGTCATATTTTCCTGAACTCTATGGATAGTCTGAAATCTCATCTCTTTCAAAGGTGATTTTAGTTTTAGGAAAAGGCAAAAGTTGTGGGGGGCCAAATCTAGGGTATAGTGGTGTTGAGCCACCTGGGTGATTTGCTGTTTTGTGAAAAATCTCTGCACGACACATGGTGCATAAGTAGGCATGTTGTCGTGATGAAGCTGACAATCACCAGTTGCCCGTAGCTGCGGCCACTTTGGTTGCATTGCATCTTTCAACTGATGAAGAACATTGAGATAGTACTCTTCATTGAATTTTTGGCCTGGAGGGGAGTACTAGTGATGGACAACACTTTCCCAATAAAAAACAGACTTCCATTGGCATGACTGGCCCTTCATTTCCATATCATCATAGCCATAGACCCATGGTTCATCTCATGTTATGACCTTCTTAAGAAAATCTGGTTCACTGGTAGCAGTTTGAGTCAAGTCACTAGCAACTGCAGCACAATGTTCCTTCTGCTCTGGTAGCAGAAGCTGTGGAACAAATTTTGCCATGACGTGTTTCATGCCAAGATCCTACATCAAAATCTCAGACACAGTAGTTTTTGGAGTCCCCAGTCAGCTTCTAGGTCTCACACTGTCAGTTACCTACCTTTGTTGATTGCAGCCCATACATGTTCAACATTCTCAGGTGTTCTGCTTGACGCAGGCCTTCTGAACATGGATCACTTTCAATAGATTCTCAACCATCTTTGAAGAATTTGTGCCACACTTTTATTTGTGCTGCACTCATTGTATCATCCCAAAAATCCTTCTGAATTATCTGAACAGTTTCCATGAAGAATGTTCAAGCTTAATGCAAAATTTGATGCAGATTTGTTGTTCTACTTGCTCAACCATTTTGAATATGACAATCACACAGTACACATGCTCACTGAACAGCATCTACTGCCCCCACTGACTAGTACAGTGAAGTCATCATTGTTCATGCATGCATATTCCAGTCCAATCTCCTTTGTTGCAAGTTACCGTGATGTCACTCAAATGGTTCTTGTAATAACAATGGTTGGACTTTTTCCAGACAGACTATATATATATATATATATATATATATATATACACACATATACATACACTAGGAGAGATCCAAAAATGGAATTTATTCATAAAAAAATTATTATTACATGTTTAAACTTTAGTCACTTTCAAAGTACTCTCCATTTGTTTCAACAAACCTATCAAGACATTTTTTCTGCTGCTCAAAACAATTTTGGAATTCATTGATTTTGATGCCCTTTAGTGCTTCTGCCATTTTTTGTTGCACTTATCCCACATCAGCAAAATGTTTCCCTTTGAGGACTTTTTTCATCTTGGGGAACAAAAAAAGTGGCTTGAGGGCAAGATCTGGTGAATAGGGAGAGTGGGACAGAAGGGATCATGGTGTTTTTGGTCAAAAACTACTGAACACCCAGTGTGGTGTGGGTAGGTGCGCTCATAAATCACCCATCACAAAATGGATAAATGTATTGAAAGAGTCCTCACAAAAATTTCACTGAAGCCTAATGCATCCTCTCACAACACCACCAGCTGGTACAGTGATACAGATGGGTTCCTAGAACACTCACCTAAGTGGGGAAAGTCTGTACTACAAGGGGTCCACCCTTTGGAAGATAATTCCGTTGTTTGTGGGGGTCCCCCCTCATATAAATTCATTTACGTGTGTAACATCCAGTACCCTTGAAACCATATTTTCAGCTAAGTTTGCCAATGACAAAAGGTGGTGAAACAAGTACACACAAGTTAAAATAGGAGGACATGCTGATTGTCTTCACTTGTGCTAGTGCTGAAGGCTCCTGTAAAATGAAGCCAATAAGATTTTAAATTTTTCATTGCCTGACAGTTTTTACAGGTGTTAAATAATTATCTTTTGCTGGGAGGGATCAAAAAACCTGTTTTATCATTTTAAAAAAATCATTAAAAGATATTTTTGTAGCTATAGGCTTACCTGAGATGAAAAGAGCTACTATGTTAGGTAAGTTTAGAAATATGCCTAAGATCATAAGGTTCACATCAGCTTATTTGTATCATCTTCTGAATAAACACTTTACTTTATTCAGCCTACAAATTAGGGTGCTATTCCAAATGCAAAATGTTATTTTATGAGAAATTTGATTCCTCATGCAGGAATAACAAGGGGCTTCAACTTCATTATTCTATCAAAGATGTATTTTAACACCCAGAATTCTGTTAAAAATAAAATATTTAGGAGAGATTGATGAAAAAATAAATGGGAAGAAAAAGTGTGGGCACCAGGTTTGTTATTAAAGGAACAAGTCTATGATTAGGGCCAAGTTCTTTCTATGTCTCTGTTCTGCACTTGTCTGTGATGGCTTCCTCCTATTGCTGGTCTGTGTTGTGGTAAAATGAAAGGGAGGGAGAGAGAGAGAAACAGCATTCTCTTAAATATGCAACAAAACAACAGCAGAGATTCTTTCCTCGTACATCACAGGTGGCAAACACAGGGCCCCAGGGCCGAGTCAGGCCCTCCCCATTGTTTTGTCCACTTGGCACCTTGTTTCTGCGCAGCAGCAGCATTGAGCAACTTGCCCCTAGTTAAGGAGTAATTATATCCGTACAGTCCTAAAATTACATTCGGCCCTCTGAAGGCAACCTCGAGGCTGGCGCAGCCCCTGGTGAAAATGAGTCTGACACCCCTATTGTATCTGATTGGCCCAACTTAATTCAGAGGGCTAAACCTAGGCTAATTACATATCTGGAGAAGGTCCAGAATTTTTTAGCTTGGACTTACTAGAATCCCCCTCTGAGTATGGAGGTAAGAGGTAACTGAAGAAAAGGGAAACTTTTGGGAGAAAGAGGAAAGAGGAAATGATTGGGTGATTTACTAGATATGAAACTTTGATTTGTTTGGGTGAGAATAGGAGTAAGTCTCTCCCTAAAACTTGGAGCAGAATGTGAATAGGAGGAAGTAATTTGGTTATTTGGCTAATAGCATTTTCTTTGGAACTTGTCAACCTGGATGAAAATTATAGCTCTGCTATTTTTCATCTTTGTCACCTTAAGAAATCAGCTTTTCCAAAAGAAGTCTAAAAGAATACACCTCTACCAAGCCAGCTCTGCAAGAGATACTAAAGGGCCTGCTTTAAGGAAAGGCAGGAAAGGAGAAAGAGAGAGAGAGGAACACAGGTACAAAAATGGCAATGAATAAGTACCTATCAATAATAACTTTAAACGTAAATGGATTAAATGCTCCAATCAAAAGGCATAGAATAGCT
>PVKU01014036.1:0-25170 GCA_004027475.1 Anoura caudifer
CTTTCAGTAGCCTGGTTAAAATCGTGGACACCATTTTGATCTTTTTTCTTCCCCAGGAACTAGCGAGTGCCTGCAGCAATCCTGGAAATTACGCCTAGGTCTTATCCATGTATCTAAATTAGCTGATTCATTAAAACATTAAATTGTTTAAAGATGAAATTGGGTAGCCATGCTTTACATTTTCAATTTTTATAGAGAATCTGAATGCAAGTAGTTAAACTAAGTACAAAGTAAACACAGCTGTCCAGATGTCTGAATTATCAAAAGACTTCATAAGTAAGCAGTTCTTCAGAAAAATGATCTCTTTGTTCAATTCCTGCAGCAGAGCCCACATTTATTTGTACAGGAAAATTCCATTCCTCAAATAGAGTAAGAGCAGAGATTAAGAAATTTTTAAATACATTTATCATTTCCTTTCTGAGTCTAGAGAAAGTAAAAATGTACAAGGAACTTAGGGGAATGATTGTGTAGATATATGGTAATTTACATCTTTTCTTGATGTTAACATCTAAATTCCCTTTTAAAAGCTTGATTATTCCTGAAGTTTCCTCTGGTATCTCCTTTGGAGTTTCAGACTACTAAGGCATTCGTTAGTAAAAATGTATCTATAAAATTATAACATCTGATTGTTTATTAGATTGTCCGTTATATAATTTATTTGATCAGGGATTCATTCTACTTCATCGGTAAAGGGAAAAAAGGAGAAATATTTTGATGGTTCTCTGCTGCCACATCATCGTTTTGAATACGCTGAAGTCTCTTTTCCTCTTCGAGTCTACTCACTAAAAGACTGAGCTGGAATGTTATACTGTTCCATCCAGCTTTTGCAAGCTGGACTTTTGTATCAGAATTTGAGAACTTTGTGACTAAAATAGCAGAACCCAGAATACTGCTCCATGTAATGTATGCATTCAATAATACTTAACAGGAAAATGTTTTCGACCATTTTAAAAAGAAAATATTCTTCTTCAATAAAATTGAATACTTTTCTATACTTCCTGAATGTTTTCCAGACAAAAGTGCTAAGTGGAGCAAGGGCCATAATAACAATCAAAGCAGAACTTTGTGCTCAATTGCATATACGCAAGACCCTTGTTCCAGGACCCAATGTATATGTTGTGTTGAAAATAATTGTGTGCCAGCTATGAATCATGTTCTGAAAATCAAGATGGAATTTCTTAGCCTGCTGGTGAAGGAAAGCTTTTAGAAAAGTGTCATCACTCACAGTCCCTCCAACATAAGATAATTATGATCCAATATCTAGAAACTTTTACCCTGGGGAGATGCTAAATATTTAAGCCGGTCATGTAACCTCTGTCTTGCTTTTGCATTAATCTAAAATATTTTTTTAGTACAAATAGGACATAACTTTTTGGAGTAGATTCTTAAATACTGAATAATTCAAAAGTTATTGTTTCAAATTTCTAACTTCAAATTTTCATGGGAAAAAATCAGTATGAAACCACTAAGATACCCATATCTGTCCCTTATTGCCACTGACTTCATAAAATCTCTAAATTTTGATGTGGGTTACACAAAGCAACAGATCACAATGTGCGGATGCTCTGTTCACTAAAGACAATGACTTCCTTTGTCACGAGATGGCACTGCACACAGTTCTAAATGAGCTGTTCTCCCTCAGGGAGCACCGCCTTGCAGCCCTCAGGGGAAAGCAGCGTGGCCCTTGGACGTTCCTACTTAACTTCCAGGATATTGGGAAGTGCTATAGAATGGCCACACAGAAGGAAAAACACAAACTCTCCAAACTCCAAGAGTGTGTCAAAAGAAACAGAAGAAATAAATTTCATTTCTCAAGATAATTTGAATGTAGAAATGACAAGAAAAAGAGGAGAGAGTCTGCCCAAATGAGTCTTCTATTCACTCCACTGTGGGCCTGAACAGAAGATGTAGGACAAAAATGAAAGGGAAGGATGAAAAAAGATATATTGAAGTGGAGCTTTTGAACACTGTGTATATGTGCTTTTAAAAATGTGTGGGGGCATTAAATTGCCAAAAGGAGAATCCTCTCTTCCCTTTCCTTTCTCACAGGACCTACGTACAGAGTCAGACTTGGCAATAGAACTGGCTATGATTACATTTTAGATATGCAAATGTAAGCAATGTGTAGAGAACTTCATCTCTGGTTTTTATCACATTCACAGTCAATTTTTGCAGAGTTAATATCATTTTCTGCTTAAAGATCCTCCATGGCTTTCCCTTTCACTCATAATTAAGTTCAAGCTCCTGGAGTCACTTAGCACCAGGCTATGAACTGTTTTTACAGGTTTGCCATGACACGGCATACTTATGACAGATGGAAAAAATCAATCATGTCATTAAACACAGTGTTTAATTCAGCTGACCTTTTTCTCTCTCATCAAGTCTTTTTCAATGAACAAAGCACTCCACTGATTAATGATAAGCATGGCCACACTATCTTAGAGTGCCCTTGTTACCTCTGCCGCTTTGCTTTTTCAGACTCTCTCCCTTGCTTCATAGGCTCAATGCACTGTGACCTGTAGGCACCTAAAATGAATGAGGCAAGTAATTTTTTCATGATTTGAGCATCTGTGCATACTGTTTCTATTTCTGCCTGTCACCACCCTATAGGTGACTTCTTTTTAGCCTTCATGTCACACTTCTGCCCTTACAGAGGTATTCCCAGAGGTAATCTATAGTTGGTTATCCTGTTCAGTAACACTTATTCTTTTTATTTTATATCTATTATCATAAATCGTAACTACAGGGTGGGGCAAAGGTAGGTTTACAGCTGTTCTTATGTAAAATAATGTGACAATTATTAAATAATAATCAAAGAAGAAACTGTGATTCGCATGCTTACAACTATAAACCTACTTCTGCCCCAGGCTGTATGTATAAATGAAGCACCGGCTTCATGTTTCAGATAGATTTTAGAAACACATATATGATGGGCCCTCTAGTGAGCTAATTGTACACTAGCCTATGAAAGATTCTGGGAAATCCTATTTTAAAGAAACATGCTGAACTTTATTTAACTCAGAGCTTCCAAAAATTACCTTTTAGTATTAACATTTCAGGAAGCCATATGGAAAAAGGCACTTTAGAAAACCCTACTAAAATCCATCCAAGCTCTGCATTTTACAGAGGATGAAACAGGCTCAGATTAGAGATTGCCTATGCTATAAATGGAGCTGGTAATAGTTCGTGTGCCTTAGATGGACACAGTCATATTGACAGAGGGTTTATTTCCACAGACTGACTGATCCCACAAAGTGACTGTATTTATCATTTTTAATTTTTTTATTTATTGATTTTAGAGACAGAGAGGAAAGTAGGGAAAAAAACACTGATTCCATTCTCCCACTTATTGATGCATTCATTAGTTGACTGTTGCAAGTACCCTGACCCAGGATTAAACCCTTGGCAACTCAGAATCACGCTCTAACCAACTGAGCTACCTGGCCAGGGCCACTATTAGTTTTTATTACCCCTATTTTACCATATTTGTGTGGGCTTTGTCTTTATGTTATTTTGTTATTTTTTTCAATTACAGTTTACATTCCATATAATTTTGTATTAGTTTCAGGTGTACAGCATAGTGGTTAGACAATCATATACTTTAGAAAGTGTCCCCCCGATATTTCCAGTACCCACCTGGCACCTCACGCAGTTGTTACAATATTATTGACTATATTTTCTATGCTATACATTACATCTGCATAACTATTTTGTAACTACCAGTTTGTACTTCTCAATGCCTTCACTTTTCACCAATACCCCCAACCCCCTTCCTCTCTGGGAACCAAAAGTCTGTTCTTTGTATCTATGTCTGTTTCTGTTTTTTTGTTTTTTCATTTATATTATTGTTTAATTTCCATATATAATTGAAATTATATGGAATTTATTTTTCTCTGACTTATTTTGATGTTTTTACTAATCTTTATTCCAGTAGCTGTCTTTAAAATTAGCGCAGACTAAATTTTATCAGAATATACAAAATATTTATTTGATTATCTGCTTTCTTTTTCTCCATTTCTACCCACAAAAAAGTTGTTATTCATTATTTTATTCCATTTTGGTAGGTCAAGTAGAATAGCAAAGATTTATTTCAATATCTCCCTCCACATTCTAGCGAGTTCTTAAAGAGAAGAAAGTTTATGTTATTCAATCAAATTTATTTAGAGCCCCACAAGAAATCAATGCTAGAGGATATAAATATGAAGACTGCTTCTCTAGAGGTAGTCAAGGTCTAGAGGGGAGATTGACATAAATACAGGCAATTGTAACGTGTAAGACTGTGATGTGTTCTACGGCAGAGAAAGGGTGGTTGTGAGGAAAGGTTCTGGGATTGCTTTCCAAAAGGGGCGACAGGTGAGTCAGAGGCACAAGCAACTAGAGGACTTCATCACGTGGAGGAGGAAGAGAAAGGCTGAGGTAACATCTAACATAATCATGCCGTTTCTCCCACTGGAGTCCTCTACCATGGCTAAACCTTAATCCAGGCGTTATTAATTCTTATCTCCTCTAGATGAGCCTGTATTATTAGGTTGATTAATTTGCAAGTGTTTAAAAGCAGTCTTAGAAGGTAATAATAAAACTGTTTAATGTTTTAGAGCTGTGCTTTCTGATATGGTGGTCAATACTTACATGTATCCATTTAAATTTCATTAAAATTAAACAAAATTTAAAATTTAGCTTCTCGCTCTCACAAGTGTTTGTAGCCACGTTTTCAAACATGCTTTTGACCATGGCAGAAATAACTAAAACAAAAAAACCCAAAACTTTATCATTATCTTCCATATATATAGTTCATATATTTTTTACAATCCTTCCCTGAGATATCTTACTTATTTGAGAAAGAGCTGTTGACATGCAGTGCACTGGGACCATTATCATTGCCATTCCCAAGGTGAAGGATGTGAGAGAGAGCTACTCAGGTGACTCACTAATTTCACATTTGGTGGCAGCACCGGGGCTTAAATAGAAGAATTCTGACTCAACTTCAGATGCCTTTTTGGTGACAGATACAAAAAAAATTAAAAAATCATCTTCCTCTTGGTCATAAATTCTGGGAAAATCACATTCTAAGAGGAAGCTAAAAGCAATGAGGAAAATAGATGAATTTTCACCCTTACTGAAGTCATCCCTCCTGTGATTCTTTATGGCAATTTCTTAGCAATGTACTGTAGAGCCACATGACCAGATAAGATGCTAAGAGAAACACATGCATTTAAATCAAACTGAAGGACATACAGCTAGGAATGTGATCACCAGCATATAATGTAAAGAGCTCAAAATCCCCTAGTCATCCATGCAAGACTGTTTATATGATTGGCTAAAATGAATGGCTAATTTATAGTGACACAGCATCAGCTTCTTAGCAACGTCCTTAGTGTCCCACATTTCAGTCAGTCAGACATCCAAGCATCACCGTAGTTCTCTATCCTGCTTTGTTTACACATGCAAGCAAATGAGGGGATGGAAATGGGAAGGATATAGAAGCAGCGCTACTTATGAGGATACTCTCCATAATGTAGATTAACAGGAGAAATATGTTTAACAAGTAAAACAGACTGTAAAATTTTCAGCCTAACATGCGAAGCTGTAAATCATATAATATCTATGGCCTAAAGTGCAATGTGTGACTATAAAATTTTAATTTGTGCAAGTGGATGTTCTTGGTAACACATAAAGACACAAAGCTGCAATACAGTTTCCATGGAAAGCACCTTTCACACACAACATCAGCCTTACTTGATAGGTGGCCTACAGAAGTTTTGATTGAGGTCTTCAGGATGTACATTTGAGGGTACTGAGGATAGCATGTGAGTCATGAGACTAAAAGGAAAATTCCACTAGCTTAAAATTTAATAAAGCAAGATGGGATTGCTAGACACTTTACAAATGAGCACAAATATTTGTTGAATGAATAAACACATTTCTGGAGGATTTGTTCTCACTTTTGGGATATTGCTTATATACTCATTATTTTACTACTCATCACAATATAAAGGTTTCTTAGTAAATTAGTAAAATATATTTGTTATGGGAGGAGGACCGGGACTGGGGTGGGTAGGCCCTGGCAGTCTGGAAACAGGATTCTTCTGCAGTGTTACAGGAAAAGCATTTGGGGGACACACAGAAAGAAGGATTTTAAGTAATAGTGAAAAGGTTTATTAGAGTAAAAAGAGGTAGTACACTCTTAGAGAGGCAGAGAGCGGGCAGGCTGGGTAGCAGCTTCTTGCACTAAGGAAAGGAAGTTACAGAGGCAAAAGGAGAGTCCTCTGTGGCTGCTCACTGCTTCCCCAGGTGCAAGTCTTGTGGGAATTCTTAGAGTCTGGGGATCCAAAGAGGGCAAAAAATACATGCTCAAGAGAAGGCATGGGTGTGCTCCAAGGAAGGGCACACTGGGTTGTCTGTCTAGCTTCCATATATTTCCTTGGGTTCAGGGAAAGAGTAGGCTTTCTTTCAAACTACCCAATCCCTTTCCTGGCTTTCCTTGGGCCTGTGCTGTGCCCTCCCACTATACAATTTCTTTTCTGGATTCTCCAGGGCTTGTGCCCTTCCCCAACACAATCTTTTTTCCTAGACTTTCCCAGGCTAGTCTCTTCCCCCTTTTATGGCACCATTTTGTCTTCTACTGCACATGCCTCATGGTTTTGCTTGTCATTTGCCTCTTGCACATGCACTCAGTGAAAGAAATTTTTCTTCCCATTTTCTCCCTTCTTCTATAAATCTAGAGGAACAGTGCTGGTTGCTACCTGGGGTGACTGAAAAGCATCTTTCCTACCTACTCAGATCCCCAGAGTGACTGTGAGACTGTTTTTTCCTAGTTAATCAGGCTTAGTCAAATGTTTGGTTCTGTTTGCTCCCTTCCTTTTTGCTAATATCTCACTAACTGACTATTGTAACATATTGATTACACCTTGTTATTCAGTTTTCCATCCCTCCCTGGTGTCTTCCCCTCCTACCTGACCCTGCCCTGCTTTTTCCAATCCTGATTACAGCAACTGCTCTGCTTGTACTGTGACATGATCGACAGCTAGTTGGTTATTTTAACGCTGGAAATTTGTGCTTTCATATATATTATGATGGGGAAGAAGACTTAAGAATATTTGGGGGGGGGGAAATTAGTAGGGTAAGTCTTTCAATTGTCAATAAACTCCCTAATTTCATAGTCTATTTGCAGATGTTTTGATAGCAAGGGGAAGATTATTTTTGCCAAATGTTCAAACAGAGTAGGCATCTTACCTCAAGTTAGCCTTCCTTATATTTAGACATGATTACTAACCCCCATAAGTACTGTGACTGTGTAACTTATCTTCCAAGCCAGGAAATCTTTAAAAGTGAAAAGGCATCATTAATAATTAATAACACAGATAAAAGAAGTATATACAGGAACAGTACCAGGCAAACTGTGATGTATGTGTATCTTACTTCTGGTCATATAAGCTGATTAAAATCAAAACCATAATACTTTCTATATACCCTCACTGAAAAATGTAGAATACAATTGCTTGGTAATAAATATTGTAGAGTACACACAACACTATTTGTCTATATTCTTCAAAGACTCTCTCTGTTTACCTTATGGTGAAAAACATGACATGGTTATTTATTTATAAGAGTCTGAGGGCTAAGCCAGTTAGAAAGCAACTTTTCTCTCATAATTCTCAAGAATCTATGGCAATATTATCCAGTTTCAAGTGCTGGGGCTCCTTTCCTCAGTGTTTCTGACCTATCCAAACCGCCTGTCTCTTTTTGATATGACATAAGTCTAGATAAATTTGAAAATGGTTTGGGGCACTTGGTTCAAATATTCAGCATTCTCTCTGCTCAGCAATATTTGAGCTGTATTATTACATGGCTATTTTATAATTCATGCTTCAGATTCTCACTAACTAATGAGATAGAAATACTGTATAACAGGCTCTTATTTTGTGAATTTTTTCTGATTCCATCCATGATATCCCTGAAGTGGTTAATAATTACAGAATGGGTTAATAACTACATACATTTAAATAATGTTTTCACACTGAAAAGTGATCTAACTTAACAGGAGGCAACATAATCTGAGAGGATAAATTGAGAAAGATTATAGGGGTATCTTCATTATGATAGGGACATATAAGTTAAATAAGATAAAGAATCGAAAGATTAGGATCATCAGTATTGAGAGATAACAAAGTATGTAGACTGGAGATCTATATAGATATCATTATATATATATATTCAGAAATATGATATATAACTAAAATTTTGTTTACCTGTCCTTTTTTAGAATTATAATGAGAAATTCAAGAGAATTTCTAAATAAACAAATAAAAAACAATAGAGCAAGTTTAACTTCCAACTCCTCTGCCTGTGTCTTCCCTCTTCACCTCCTCCTCTTTGTATCAGTGAGGATTCTTTCAACTGAAGGAAACGGAAAACACAAACCAAACTTACTAATACATCAGTGGAGATTTCGAGGGGGTTACGTTCCCAAAAGTTCCAGAGGATGTGTGGTGTGCAGGCGCAGGTGAACAGGGCCCCGGTGCCAGCTCACTGTGATTCTCTGAGAGCCATCCTCAACCACAGGAGGCTTTTCCATGGTCGCAATATTGTTTAGATGGAGATAAATGTTTATGGTACAGTATTACTGGCCAAACGCTGAAGTTCTACCCCAATTGCTTAGGTTTGGTTAATCAGAACAAAGTTTTTTGATATGAGAAATACTCTGTTCCCAAAGTTAAGGGTGAGCTCAATCTTACCTCCAACTGCATGGCTTTCACACTGTTAGGTGAATGTGGTGTAGATAAAGTTAGGGTAAGTGACACTTCTCCAAAGGACAACTGGCTCCTAGTAAAAATAGGCAAAGGGAGGAATAGATAGATGTGCAATAAATATATATTTATTTCTATCAGGTGTTCTCTTTCTTCACACCTTGTCATCTTTCTTTCACCCATGGACTTCGCTGTCCCATTAAAAGCATCCAAGAACTTGTTATACCATTAAAAAAAAACTTGTTATCATAAAATTTTTATTTCAAAATGTATGAGATATATTTTTCAAGAGAGGATTTCTGTGGTAGAGCAATCCACCCATCGTATTTGTTTTCTTTATATTGTAGATAGCACAGATCTTTATCTAACCACGGTATTCAGTCAGGCCCATTGTAACAGCACCCTATTTTCTCTCCAACCAAGCAGTTTTCCCCCCAGGTAGATCGGATCCCACTCTCTTCCATGCTGTTTTAGAGAAAACTTGCAATATAGTTATTCTTATTTAACAAAAAGATTAAGTGCAAGCAACAAATCCAGACATATTTTCTAAAATAATGTTGATATGTTCAAAGTTAATAGTAACATTTGTAGAGCATTTTTTCCTGCCGGGATAAAAAATGGTGGAGCCAAATATAAAATGCAATATTTTAAGTAATTACAGTACGAGTCCACTCAAAGTGCTCCAATATATTCACTTAGTTAAAGTGATGTCAACAGTTGGCTATCAACTGTCAGGGAAATGTTTAAAAAAATGATGCATCCATAAGATGGAATCTTGTACATTTATAGAAAATTAAATTGGATAACCTCCTTATAAACTGGTGTGGAAAAATATGCACAATATTTTGCTAAGTAATAAAATACAGTAGGTATTTTGTTTGGGGTTTTTTGCATGTAGAATTAGGGAGATAATTCATTTACTTGAGTCTGTCTGCATAATGGCCTCCGTAAGAAGCAGGTAGCAGTGGTCCTCCTTCCTGAGTGTCGGGAGAGCCTGGTAGCTAGGGACACATCATGGAATCCAATTTTTTTTATAAAGACAAATTTTATTTATTTTTTATTCTTTAAAAGATTTTATTTATTTATTTTGAGAGTGGAAAGGAGGGAGAGAAACATCAATGTGTGGTTGCCTCTTAAGCACCCCCAAATGGGGACCTGGCCTGCAACCCAAGCATGTGCCCTGACTGGGAACTGAACAGCAACCCTTTTGTTCGCAGTCCAGTACTCAATCCACTGTGCCACACCAGCCAGGGCAGAATCCAATTTTTTAATTTTAATTAAAATTTTTAATTTTAATGTCAAATTATGCCATATGTACGACCATGTAGGCCTATACATAGTGACAGTGAAAGTATGTACTAACTTTAGAAAATAAGTCAGACTCAGAGTAGTAGCCTGATTTTGCCAGCTGTAGCATGTTTAGTGTAAAGTGGTCTTATTTATTTGGATGCTTCAAAATCTTGAATTGCTTTGTGGTTTTGTTCTGAAGATTAGTTTTTATCTTAAAAGTCTCAAGAGAAGGTATTGGAGAGAAATGTGATTCTTTTGCACTATCAGCACTCTAAGTAATGTCTTTTTATTCAGGTTTCTCTTTTCCATTAAACCTTATTATTCTCTCTGCTTTAAAATTTCATGGGGTAGGGATATTTCTCCATTTTGTTCATTTCTGTATTCTAGCATGTAAAGCAATGCCTGGTACATGATAATTAACTCATAAATATTTTTAAGCAAGAATTTTTCAAATATAATACTGATTCCATGAAGGTAATCAGTCACTAGTATATTTAGGAAAATTTCTTTTGTGCCATTTTAACAGCTTTCTTACTAATTCTTTTTATAATTAATAACTATTTTGTGTAATTTATTACACAAGAATAATTATTGTGGCTTTTATTGAAGAGATGGCTAAAAATTGAATCAAGAAGGACACAATGCAGAAGTTGGGCAGATTTTCACAGGATAAGTGATAATCTATAGATTGTTCTCCCCAAATAACTGCATATTATCAAGACAGTAACTGAGTTGATGTGATAGGTTATAGAATATTGTAAGATCATCCCTGATGTAAAGGGGACTATAAATGTATAACTTCTTTAAATGATCAGTGTTGCCAATATTCTGGTCACTTAAATATGGAAGAAACACAAAATATCTGCTCTGACAATATGCTTTTTGAAAATGTATTGTACTATCCGATGGACCTAATATTCTCTTCTAAACAAAGAGCATCATGTAATAATATTTTTATTAGTGCTTCTCCATTTATCTCTTCAGGATCTGACAGTGATATTCTAGAACTTGTTTTATAGACTGCCATAAGGGTCATAATTAGTCATGATCATCTTCAGAAATCACCATTTTCTTCATGCTGAAGAAAATTTTCTTGATTTTTGGCTGGAAAACTTACAAGCCATGCATTTCTGCAACTGGCAGTTGGTAGCATCTGCTTAATCTGAAGACACATGGATTGATGCTGACAAAATAAACACTAATTATGATACCATGCTACATTTAATAGAAAATGTTAAATTTATTTATGGCAAATATCCTTGACAACCTATTTCAAATTTAGCAACATTTTTTCCTCCATGTTTCAAGACCTCCTCTTATATTTATAAATGATGCAGAAGGAAACTCACTTAATCTCACCCCAATTATTATCAAAATAACTTTACTGATGAGTTGGAAAAAAATCATGGCTACTAACCACTGCTATGAATCCTTTCTCTGAGAGCTTGAGTATATTGCCATCTCTGTAGTGAATCTTGCATGCTGCAGTAGTAAACTTCAAAGTTGGAATATGAAGACCTATTTAAATATTTTGAACCATGAATTTTCAAGAAGCCAATACAAAAGTGGATGAAAGGCAGGTATGTGTAGTTCACAAAAATATATAAAACTATATGAAAAACTGTTCATCATCATGCATAAAGAAATAAAAGCAAATTGAATCATCTGAGCTATTTTTGAGCAGTGAATTTGGCAAAAGATAAAAATATTTAATGGTACAAAATAATGCTAAAGGTATGGGGAAAAGAAATATATATGTGTTGTTCACAAAAATTCTACAGGACAGAAATTTTATTTCAGCTTTATTGTAATCATAAGGGACTATTAATAGTAATGAGTTATCAAAGGGATACAACTAAATCAAGTATAATATATTTACCCATTGGAATATTTTACAACTATTAAAAGAGTAAAATATGTTTACATTATGTGATATGAAAGTATCACTAACATTTATTATGAAATGAAAAACATGCCCTGGCTGGTGTAGCTCAGTGGATTGAGTGCAGGCCTGTGAACCAAAGGATCATGGTTCAATTCCCAGTCAGGGCATATGCCTGGGTTGCAGGCCAGTTTCAGCAGGGGATGCACAAGAGACAACCACACATTGATATTTCTCTCCCTCTCTCCTTCCCTCCCCTCTAAAGATAAAATAAATAAAATCTTTTAAAAAAAGAAAAACATGAAGTGAAGCATTATGAGTATAGTAATCCCCCATTTATATTCAAAGAAAAAATTTGTATCTATACATTCTTAATGGATATCAAATATTTTTGAAAGAATATATAATACTGATGTAGTTGTTTGCTCTAGGGAAATGTACCTAACCACTCTGATAGGAAATCGCTTTTCTTATTTTTAATGCTTTAGAAGTTTTTAAGCCAGGTGCACATATTGCTTATTTTTTTAATATGGAATTTATATTGTTTAAAGGTATAAAATCAGTGTTTTTTGTGAAGTTTTCTAAGTACTTCAGAGTTCATAAAAGCCTAGTGTTCCTTTCTGATTCATCTATCTCATGAAATGAGAGATATTAAAAAATCGAAGACATTATCTTGTTTACAAAATGCTCATGAATAATGGGAAGGTAAGTGTTACTGTTATAGTAGTGGAAGAATGTGTAGAACTTTCCCAGGCCAGGGCAGCAGAACCCATGGTAAGGGGAAAGAACTTCAATATTTTTAAAAAATATGTGTTATGTTGATGTTAGTAAGTTTTCTTAGGTACAAATTAAAAGGATTTCCTGGCAATACATATTTGAGAAATGTGTATTGATTTGTATCCTGCAACTTTACTGTATTTGTTTATTGCTTCTAATAGTCTTTTGGTGGAGTCTTTAGTGCATTCTATATAGAGAATAATACCTGCTGTAAATAGTGACAGTTTTACTTTTTTTCCCAATTTAGATGCTTTTATTTCTTTTTCTTTCCTGATTGCTCTGGCTAGGACTTCTGGTACAATATTGAATAACAGTGGCAAGAGTGGACATCATTGTCTTATTCCTGATCTTAGAGAAAAAGCTTTCCATTTTTTACCAATGAGTATGATATTAGCTGAGGATTTATTATTATACATGGTCTTTGTTGTATTGAGGTAGAAATGATGGGTTAAATAAAATTAAACAGGTTGTTACAAAGGGATGAAAGCACCCTTGAAACTCTTACATGCATTCTGAAATGCAGATAGAGTCCTTATTGTCTGAGGTTTGGGGGCATAAGAAAAGGAATAGAAATGTCTGCACATTGTTTAATGCTAATAATCTAGTAAACCTATACATAAAACTATTTTTTGGATATTAAGTAGTGATGAAAATGTAATTAAATTTTTAAAAATATTTAGATAGAGATCAAATTTAGTTTGCTTGATTCTTTTGAACACTTCAAATATTTTAAAGAATAGATATTTTAAAATATAACTATTAGAAAGATAATTATATTGATGCTGAAACCCTCTCTAAAATTTCAATGCAAGCATTTTTAAAAAATTATTCCTACTTTGTACCCATTTTAAATTTAAAATTACACTTAGTTGGTTGTGCTTTCAAATTTGAAATAAGTGTACCCAAAGAGGAGCAATGCCTGTGGTCCAGGATCTGGGCGATTAGCCAACTGATGCTTGGTTGGCTCTTACACTTGGTTGTTTTCTCTGTACCCTTATATTTCAGTTGAGTCTCTATTTAAAATTATGCTTAAGTTTTATTTTTAATTTTTAAACATGTTATTATTTTTTCATGAAATGACATATAGTTTTTGGTATTTTTTGTTTTGTTTTGTTTTGTTTGCTAGTGATAAGTAGACTGCTGCCAAGTCATTCTATTTTGGCCTGGTCTGTAGTTATCACTGGAAACATATGTCTATTTCTCTTATCTCAGTGCAATTAATACAAACATCTAAAGCAGTGGTTTTTAACCAGGGGCAATTTTGTCCCATAGGACACATTCGTCAATTTTCATTTGTCACAATTTTAGAGTGGTTTATTGGTATCTATTAGATAGAGGCAATGGATGCCGCTAAACACCCTACAGTACACAAGATAGCTCCCCCCAAAAAGACTTATAGGACTCAATGTCAGTAGTGTCAGGATTGAGAAAAGAAAGTCATGTTTGAAGATTAATGGAATCTGCAGTTTAAAGTGCCTCTTGATGTTTAATGTGCAGATGAGTGCCCTGGTGTCTTGTTTATATAAACAGATTTTGATTCAGTAGTGAATATGGAGAAGAACCAGTTGTAGTCATCTCACCCTTGCTGGGCTCCTCTCTGTATCAGAGCCAGTCAGCAGGCTGGATGCCTTGTATAAACATACAGCAGCATGCTTTGGCCTGGACCAGCTAGTTAAGGGTGCACGGTCTAAGTTAAAGAGAGAAGCATCCATTGTACTGAGCTGTATATCCAATGCCAAATTATTTCAGTGGACTCATTATCAACAATAAAATTGACAATTCTATCTCTAAACTATAGGGCTTTGTGCTTCTCTTCTCTTCTCTCTTCTCTTCTCTTCTCTTCTCTTCTCTTCTCTTCTCTTCTCTTCTCTTCTCTTCTCTTCTCTTCTCTTCTCTCTTCTCTTCTCTTTTTTCTTTTCTTTTCTTCTTTCTTTCTACCTAAAGAAGACTGATACAACTTGTTGCCCCTTCAGAAAAATCCATTTTTTTTACCTTATATACTCACAGGTTGACTGGTGGTCACTTTAAGTTACCCCCTTAGTCCTCTATCATTGGCCCAGATAACCTGAAAGGCATTTTTGATTTCTGGTAACAAAAGACTTCAACCAGCTATTTTTCTAGTTTTGAGAATCAGTTACCCTGATTCAGCTACCCTGAGCCCTGTTTCCTTTTTAGTATTACATTATACTTAGTGTTCTGTTCTGTTCTATTATTTTATCAGTATATGTCACATAAAGTAAATATCACATTATATTATAAATATTTATATTACAGACTTTAGTATAGTAGATAAAGATCTGATGGCTAGCAGCATACCTGAGAATCAGTCTTCAGAAAAGTGCTAATAATTCTTTTGCTGTTGGGCTGAATTTCAGTCAGGGCAAAGCTGCAAAAGTTTTTACTTCTACACTAATCTTTTATTATTTCCTTCTGATTTCTTTATTTGGTTTGCTCTTTTTGTCTATTTTCTTAAGGTGGATGATTAGGTTATTGAGTGGTGGTCTTTTTTATCTCTTAATGTGAACATTAATTGCTATTAATTTCCTTCTGACCACTGTTTTTACTCTATCTGATAAATTTTGGTATGTTTTGTTTTCATTTTTATCCATCTCAAAATAGTTTCTAATTTCCTAATGATTTCTTCTTTGATCAATTGATTGACTGTATTGTTTGATTTTTATGTTTGTGAATTTTCCAGATTTTCTTCTGCTGTTTACTTCTAATTTCATTCCATTGTGGTAAGAGAAGGTATTTTTTATATATGATTTTAATCTTTAAAAAATGTATTGAGACTTACTTTGTGATCTAACATTTGGTTTGTCCTGGAGAATATTTGATGTGCACTAGAGAAGACAGTGTATTCTGTTATTCTATACATGAGGGGGTTTCCCTCAAAATGGAATTCATTTATTAAAAATTGTGTATGTATTCTTACATGTTTAAACTTCAGTCACCTTCAAAGTACTCTCTACTTGATGCAATACACGTATCAAGATGTTTTTTCCACTGCTCAAAACAGTTTTTGAACTTACCAATTTCAATGCCTTTTAGTGTTTACGCCATTTTTTTGTTTGTTTGTTTGTTTCTCCTCTTCCACACTGGCAAAACGTTTCCCTTTGAGGACATTTTTCTCATCCTGAAAAAAAAATCTCTTGGGCTGATATGAGATGAATAGGGTGTGTGGGGCATGGGGCCACATGTTTTTGGTCAAGAACTGCTGAACACTCAACACAGTGCAGGCAGGTTTGCTCATAAATCACCCATCATGAAATAGGCAAAATGCGTTGAGTCTTCAAAAAAAATCTACTCAAGCTAAACACAGTCTCTCACAACACCACCGGCTGGTACACTGATACAGATGGGTTTCCAGAATACTCACCTAGTATAGGAAGACTGCACTATAAGGTGCCCGCCCTCCAGAAAATAATTCCCATTTCTTTGGGGTCCTGCCTGGAATGTCTTTTGATCTAGTTGGCTTACAGTGTTGCTCAGGTCTTCTATTTTCTTTATCATCTGTCTAGTTGTTCTACCAATTATTAAAAGCAGGCTGTTGAAGTCCCCAAATATTATTGTTAGACAGTCTATTTGTTCCTATGATTCTATCATGTTTTTGTTTTATAGATTTTGCTGCTCTGTTGTTAAGGTGACTATGTGTTTATACTTGCTATATCTTCTTGATGAAATCTCTCTTTTATAATTATTAGTGTCCCTCTTTGTCTCTTGCAACAGGTATTTTTCCAACTTTATTGAGCTTTAAATGATATATAACTATAGTTTTTGTCTTTAACTCTATTTTCTTTGATGTTTGCATATGATGTTTCCATAGTCACTCAAGTTCTCTTTTGGTTATTGTTGTGATATATCTATATCTATATTTATATATTACTTTAAACTTATTTGGGTCTTTGTATGTAAAGTAAGTATCTTAGAATATATATACATGGATTTTTAAAATCAATTCTATCAGCCATTGCTTTCAATTGGAGAATTCAATATATTTATATTTAATGCAATTAATAAGGAAGGACTTACTTATTCTATTTTTGCAATGTTTTCTATATATTTTATGTCTTTTTATATTCAATCCTTCCATTACCTTCTTTTGTATTAAATAGATGTTTTCTAGATTATCATTTTAATTCCCTGATTGGTTCTATCACTATGTATTATGAGTTGTTGGGTTGGCCAAAAAGTCCATTACATTTTTTTCCTGTAAAATAAATGATACATTTTTCATTTTCACCAATAATTTGATTGATTTGGATATTTTGAGTAGGCTGGCTGTCTCTTTCTATTGGCTTTTAGTGCGTAGAGGCCAGGGGTGCTGCTAAATACATATCTTCCAATGCATAAGATGGCACCATAGCAAAGAATTATTTGGCCAAAATATCAATAGTACCAAGAAACTTTACAAACCACTTCTGACATAGTCGATCAGTCACAGCACCTTCTTCATACACTGCACAGATCTTTTTTTTTTTGCATTCCAGTTGCATTTTTACCTTTCCTAAAATAATAAAGCATAACATGCTGAAAATGTTGAATATTTTCTTTCATCTTCAATTTTAAAGTGGCTATATAAAAATTCACCAATTTTGATAGTTTTTTTTTAAATGCACACTGATATGACAGCTGTCACAATACAATATAAAAAAATTGTTTGGAATGAAATTAAAGACAACTATGCACTACTAGAGCCATCATACAGAAAAAATATGTAACAGACTTTTTGGCCAACCTAATATTTTCTTATGGTTATCCTGAGAATTAAAGTTCATGCCTGAATTTACAAAAATTTACTTATAATTAATGCAAACTTAATTTCAAGGGTATACATAACTTTACTCCTGTGTAGCTGACCCTGGCCCCTTCATGTTACTGTCACAAATTAGCTCTTTATATTTTGTGTGACTATTGGTACAGATTTATAATTATTGTTTTATGCATTGTTCTTTTAATATGTATAAGAAAAAGGAGTTACAACAAAAAATAAAATCATTATTAGTGTCTTTTGTTTTTCTGTGTAGTATCAAGTTCTTTTGTTTATATCTGCAGGATATCCCTTAACATTTTTTTGCAGTTCAGGTCTTCTGGTAAGGAACTATCTGAATTTTTACTTATCAGGGAATGTGTTAATTTTGCCTTAATTTTTGAAGGATGGATTTTCTCAGGATATAGAATTCTTGGTTGCCAGTTTGAATTTTATTATTTTAGCACTTGAACTCTGTCATCCCACTACCTTCTGGTCTTGATGGTTTCTGATGGAAAATCAGCTGTTAATAAGGATCTCTTACACAAGAGTTGCTATTCTCTTGATGCTTTCAAGATTCCTGGTTTTGCCCTTCAACAGTGTGATTACAATGTGTCTGTGCATGGATCTTTTTTATTTTCTCATACTTGGAGTTTGTTGAGCTTCTTATATGTGTTTGTTAATGTTTCTAACCTAATTTTGGACATTTTTAAACCATTATTTCTTCAATAATCTTTCAGCCCCTTTTTTCTACTCCTTCTGGGAATCCCTATATACATATATTGGCATGTTGATGGTGTCCAAAGGGTTTCTAAGCTCTGTTCATTTAATCTTTTTTCTCTGCTTTTCAGACAGGATTATTCAATTTGTCTTATCCTATCTTCTTATTTTCAATATTTTATTTATTTTTTTAGAGAGGGGAAGGGAGGGAGAAAGAGAGGGAGAGGAAGAAAATGAGAGAAAGATGTGTGAGAGAGACACAGATCAGTTGCCTTTCACATACCTGACCTGCATCCCAGGCATGTGCCCTGACTAGAAATCAAGCCAATGACCTCTTGGTTCACAAGCTAGTGCTCAAGCCACTGAGGCACTCAATTATCCTATCTTGAAGTCAGTGATCCTTCTGCCTGTTCAAATCTGCTCTTGAGCCCTTCCAGTGAATTTTTCAATTATTGTACTTTTGAACTTCAGAATTTCTATTTGAGTCATTTTTAAATAATTTCTATCTCTTTACTGATATTTCTTATTTAAAAATATTTTATTTATTTATTTTTAGAGAGAGAGGGAGAGAGGGAAAAAGAGAGGGAGAGAAACATCGATGTGTGAGAGAAACATCTATCAACTGCCTCTTGTATGCCCCCAACCTGGGACCAGGCTCACAGCCCAGGCATGGGCCCCAACTGGGAATTGAACAGGCAACCGTTCAGTTTACGGGATTTCTCCCAACCCACTGAGCCATACCAGTGGAGGCTGATATTTCTTATTTGATGAGACATTGTTCTTATGGTTCCTTTTAAGTCTTTACGTTTGGTTTTCTTTACCTTTTTGACTATATTTATATAGTTGATTAGAAGTCTTTTTCTAAATTTCAGTGTGTGGGATTCCTCAAAGACAGTTTTATCAATTGATTCTTTTCCTGTGTATTGGTCAGATAAAAATATATTTATTTATGTATTTCACAATGCTTTTTGAAAATTGGATGTTTGGGTTAGTATGACAACTGTTGAAGTCAGATTTTGCCATCTCCTCAGGTCTTTGTTTCTGTTTGTTACATTAGTTGTTTGTTTCTGAATTAGTTTTGTAAAAGTCTGCACTCCTTGTAGTGTTTGGCCGCTGAAATCTTTTTCGTTAATTCAGTGACTAAACAGAGATTTTCTTACATGCCTGCAACCCAACAAAAAATCTCCTGGTTTATGTGTGCGGGCTTTGTATATATTGACTTGGTTGATGTTCTCTAGTGTATATTTACTATCTATTTAATTGATTTCTACTGTCTTAATTATTTTTTTCCTTTTTCTTTGATTTATGTTCCTTAAGTTTCTTTATTGGAAAGTTAGTTATTGATTTTAAACATTTTTGCTGTTTGATATATTGATTTAAAGACATCAATTTTGTAGAACCGTAATTTTACTACCACAGTGCTTTAGCTGCAGCCCACAAATTTTAATATGTTGTACTTTAAAAAGTTTTTCAGTTCAAAGTATTTTTTCCATTGTAATTTGTTTTGAGACAAATGTGCTACTGAGAAGCATATTTCTTAATTTGCCAATATTTGAGATTTGGGGTATTGAATTTTACTTTATTGCCATTGAATAAGAACCTATAATCTGTATGATTGCTTTTCTTGAAAATTATTAAAACTTGCTTTATAGTTTAGCATATAGTTTATTGTCGTAAATGTTTTCTGTGTACCTGAAAATAAAGTAAGTTCTGTAGTTTGGAAGTATAATGTCATATAAATGTTATTCAAGGGCCAATTTGATCAATAGTGCTATTTATATCTTCTAAGTCCTCACCAATTTTTGTCTGATTGTACTGTTAATTACTGAGTGAAATGTATTATATATTCAAAGTTGACTTTCTCCATTAGACTATAACTATACTTGTGGGTTTGTCTAATTTGTCATTTAGCCTTGTAAATTCATATGTTAAAAATAGTTTTTATACTTTTTTGTCATTGGACTCTTAATTCAAATAAAAGTTTATACATGAGCCTATTATGTAGACACTGTAAAGAGAGACACGCTGGCTGAAAGTGGCCAGACCTGCAACCGCACACACACCTCTCCCTTCACCAGATGTTTCCACCTGGTATAATTTGAAACTCTCCCTCCCTCCATCTCTCCTTTCCTCTTCCTCAAAAGAATAAATACCATTTTCTCATCCAAGGGGCTGGGGGTCATTCAGGCTTTATGGAAGTCACTTTGCATCTGATTGCTAGAAAGAGGGAGGACGTAAACATGTGCTGACAGTCTCTGTCCGCACTGGACTTGTATAACTGCCATAAACTGGTTTCTAGATTTGGAATCATGGATAAATTCACAGCTTGCACATTTTTAAGCTGTGTTGTAATTCTCCCATGACACTCAAAAATACTAAGTAAAAAGTTAATTTACAATGCATATAAAGCAAATGTAAGTTTGTTTTATGTGGTGTTGGGAGGGCAACGTTTTTCATTCAGTGTCATCAGCAGTTAAGCTGCATCAGTTACTGCTCCATTTGTTTAATTTACCTCCTGTTTCAAAAGCCATTAAGGTATACCTGTCCTGTGTATGTATTAGAGGTTCCTTTGTCTAGCAGGAAATTTAAAAAATTAGAAAAATCTGAGATTCTGTCTGTTCTTTCTAGCCAAGACCCCAAAATCTTTGTTGTGCTAAGATTGCTGCTAACTCAGTAAAAGCCCCATACCGCAGAATTGGAAGTAAAGAGATTTAGCTCTTCAGCTAGGGCCTTTACTCATTCCAGTAATTTACCTTGGTCCTGTGGCTATTAATAGCTCCTCTAGATTGTCTTTCACCCAACAGGGCCCCTCTGCCTGTGGTTCATCCAATTCTCCACTCACCTGTATCGAGACTAGGCAAACAATATCTACAGATTACTGCTAGCCTGGAGAGGACTTACTGACCATTTAGAGTTAGTTCCTTTTAACCTATATGTGTTTATTGCCATCTGGTGCTTTTAATAAGTACATTATACAGTATCTACTTGCAGGGGTTGTTCTGACTGAAAGATATTCTACATTCATCTCATCTGGAAGCACAAATTCTTGAAAGATAACCTTTAGAGTACTAATTTTATTACTGCATTAATTCCATCCTTGGAAATAAATTTAAAAATAATGAAAGCCTTAGGATATTTTCTTCATTTTATCAAATTCTATGGAAGTCCAGAGATAAAAAATACACTGTACCACTTCACTTTGAAAGAGAAATTTATTAAGGCAGTTGAAAAATAAAACATTATGAACACAATATATGCTGGCCTTTAAATCAAGTTTATTTCTATTATTTAGTAGTAAAACTTACACTTTACACTACTTTTGTTTTAGTTTAAGAACTCAATGAATTTGCAAATTATATAGCTCCAGCATCCTGAACTCTGTAAGTTTTCCTTCATTTTAGATGCCTTTATCTTTTTCTGCTTTTACTTTCAAAATTTACTGCTTATCCAGCTTAGCAAAGACATTTCTTTTTTCTTCCTTTTGTTCTTCTTAAATTGCTTCTTCATGAATCATTCAAATTGGTTCTCTACAAAAATCAGCAGAAAATTCTTTTTGAGCAGAATGGCTCAACCTTACCAGCAAGATGGTGTTTATTTAGTCCTTACTAAATTTCAAGAACATTTTGCCAACTTCAGTGCAAACTCTTTTCTGCTCAGTCAGCTTTCTTATTGAATAATTATCTTTATTCTGATAAGTATTCATTCAGATCCTTTCAGCAACTATAATTCCAATCTGGATTCAAAGAAAAAATCTGTCTTATAATTTCATGGCTAATGAATTTCCCCTTTAACTAGATTAATGATGATTCCTCCAGGTGTATCCCCTAGTAAACTCCTCTTTATTTTCTATGAATTCACAACTGGAGACATCAGTCCCCATTCCACATCAGTGCACCTCAGCCCGTCCGTCACTAAGTACCCAGGAGGCCCTAATAATTGTTGAACTGCAAAGGGTATGTTGGGGGTCTTAAACAAGTTCCTCCCAAGGCCTTTTTAACCTCTGATAAAAATAGCTAAATTTTATTTAACTATGTATATTTTCTTTTCATCTTTGCAATAACCATATGAGATAAGAATTATGCCATCCCTATACTGCAGATAAAGAAACTGAGGATTGAAGAATGGATGAATTGCCATATATATATATATATATATATATATCATGGTGACATCCAAATTCATGAATAGACTGACTCCAAAGCTTACTCTCTCCATCACTACATGGGTGCTGCCACTTTACAGTTGCTCGTATGCTATCTATCTAAAATCTGCTAGGCATATCAAAGAATACTGGGCAGCAATGCTTTGTTAATACCTAAACCAAAAAGTTATTTCACTAGCTATTGCATTCTTATATGAAGGACTACTTAAGCCTGATTTTCTTGCTGAAAATCTCTTTTTAACTACTTTGGCTCTTTCCACTCAGAAGAAAAAGAAGGCTGCAAAGTCTAAATGGCACCATTTTTTGCTAAAAAAAAATTCCATTCCTATAGAGTCCATCATCTTTATATTCATGTCAGAAAAGGATTGCAAAACAGATAAAACTCAATCCAGAAACTATAACATTATATAAGTAGAAAATTATTGACAGTAAATGTCAAATTTCTAAAATTTGTGAATTTCCCTACTTTTAAACTTAAGATTGTGATATTTTCTTAATTGTTTTTAAAATTAAATTTAGTCTAGCTCCACCTCTTCATCTCTATGAGCTTGAGAGATATTTAGGCTCAGTGGTTCAAGAATTGTGTTTCTATGTTTGTTCTAATAGGGATGGTCTTTATCTCCTTAGGGATGTGATGTTATAGGAGATTTCTGGGTGTCTTAAGCAAAGGAGAATTTCTTGGAGGGTTATTGGAATGGGGCTTGAGCAGCAGCCACAAAATGGTAGGAATTCAAGCAGTCCTAGGAGGAAAGGCAGGAGACACAGTAACCAGGAGATCCATTATCACTGCTACTGCCACCAGATTCTTGATAATGAATAGTTTTCATTTTTTCCATCCTGGTGCCACTGGTTCAATATTGACAGTCCCGGAAGAGAGCATGTAGCTGTCAGACCTTAAGTTGGTCTCATGCTTACCTCCTGGTTATACCAAGGTAGGAGAGGAGGGGAACCCTGACTTCCATACTGAAGACCAAGCAAAGGCAATCTGTCTCTTGCCAAGATGAGACTAACCAGAGAATTTTTCCCAGAGAGAAATGGGGTTACTGGACCAAAAAAAAAAAAAGACAGAGGCTGCCTTAAAAAGATAGAAAACCTTGTAATACTTTAATACATCATGGTTGTTCCTAAACTCTAGTTGCGCAAGCTCATCTATTGATGTGAAAACAGGCGATTCAGCTACATCCTTCCCAAGCTTCAGTGCCCAAGCCTTGGCAGAGGCAGAGTGCTTAGGGCTTATAATTCAGCCTTCTGAGATCCTGCCACCACCCGGAGACCTTGCTAGAGAATTGGGTCAAGCTGATCTCTGCTACATCCCAATTGTGGAAAATTTACTTCCTCTTTCTCACCATGACCCTTCTTAGTCTCCAAAAGACACTCCAATTTTATTCTTTCCCTTTCCTGATTACCTAATGCTGTGACTGTAAAACTTTCCCCCTTTACTCTCCTAAAAGGAAGTTACTGAGGATCATAAAAAGGCTTTGTTTATTTGGGTTCTATCCTATCTATATTTACCCTATTAAGAACTAAAACAGGGAATTTTAGAGCAAAAGAATATGCAAGCATGCCATATATTCTATTAGCAGTCATTATAATATCACCTGGCATGTACCTTGTAATAACACAGTGTTATGACTTTGTGAATCCCTACAAGGGTCTCAGGGACCGCCAGGTCCCCAGACATATTTTGAGCACCAGTAGCCAGGTCTAAACTTATCAGTGACTTTAAGAGTTTTTTGATAAATAGAAGCTTTTTATGCAGACAGTGAATTAAAATTCATTTAAGAAGGTGGTCGTCACAGGCTTCTATTTTTAACTCCACAAAAATCTGGTTATATTCTTGGACTGGAGAGAAAAATACAGTGAAACAAAATCAATCACTATTTCTTCAACGTGTTTACAGCAGTGAAAATAGGATATAATTTAATATTGTACATGAAACTTTCTCTCTTGATACAGCCACTGGCAGTGAAAGAAAAAAAATATTTGTATTCATTTTTAACACATAGATTGATACCAGATAAGTAGGTTTTTATGTCTCTGGATATATTTAGAAAGTGCCTAAAACATACACAACCATAATGATAAAGTCAGTTATTGCTATACTGATATATTCCTTCATTGCAAGCTCTGAAATCTTTCCATTTAATTACTAATGAATTATGAACCAAAATGTATTGAAGAACTCATTCTAAATCTAGAAATGTTGAAAAACATATGGGCTTATTATTGCCAGTAAAAGTTTACTCAAGTAAGAATGCCTCTTTTATTCTTATTTTGAGAATAGGTAAAAACAGATAGGTTGTTTTTTATAATGTATACTGTGGCTTATTTTGATAGTTAACTTGAGGAGTATATGGTCAAATACATGATGATTGTTCTTATTATAGGCCAAGAAGAAACTTGTGTCAAAGGAGATCATATATATAACTTGTAGCTTTTATAATTAAACAGAATTCACCTAATAAATTGTGACACAATTTGGAGTCAGGTATTAGAGTATGAAGAAGTGTGAAGAGATAAATAATAGAGAAAATATCCTTCTAAGACTTTGATTCAAAGTCAGTTTGAATCAGAGATGATAGAAAATACTTTTTAAAGGACCTTTTTTTTTTTGGTCATTTTGAGTCTTTCAAAAGAAGGCTGCAGCTGAATTTTTCCATGGCATATCCTTCATGAATGGATCTGAGAGGTGCATTTCTTGAGACATTCAGAGTGTGCTTTCCTTTATGATTTTGTTTTTGAAAAGCTGTTAATAATGTAGTTTCATATCTATAATTTCATTGCTTTGATTTATCAAAAGCTTTCTAAATTCCTTTGGGAAACCATTTGTAAGCTTTTTAAA